>RJWM01010979.1:0-61419 GCA_004363535.1 Dasyprocta punctata
TGCTCATCCAGCCCATCACGTAGTTAGACCATTGGACTCAGTTGGCCTAGACTGACCAACCAGCTGCGACTCAGAGACAGCCTGACCTGACTCAGTCTGACTGCATCCAACTGGACTGCCCGTGATGCCTGACATATAAACATACTCTATTTCCAAGGTCGGTCCAGCCGAGATTAACTAATCAAGGCCATGCTTAGTTTCAACCACGCCCTCAGCCCCAGCTCCCTCCCTAGGTTCTCCCACAGTATGATAAACCACCCCTCTGAATAACCTTCCTGGAACAAACCTGCCTGGCAACACGTGACTTAATTCATGAAACCAATCCTGCAATAACCCACCATCAGCCTTGTATTTCCTGCCTACAAACTATTTAAACTGAACTCTAAGCTGACTCGTGGCTGGTGATTTGGAACTGACTCCCACCAACCCACTAGCATAATAAACAGTTGCTTTCTAACTCCTCTGTGCAAACAGACCATTTGGTTTGATAGGTTTTTCTGCAACAATACTATGCTATTTATTTTGTGGTGGAAACTGTTACATCTCTGGGCAACAGGAGCTCCTTCTGAGGGCTGTGGGTCTCTTTCACATAGCACCACACACACACACACACACACACACCACTTTGTAGGGTTGCTTTGTTCAAGCTCTTCTTCACTTTCTGTCTCATCTTGTACGTTTTCTGCTCCTGTCTAGAATCATCTGTTATGATTTAGACCTCAAATGGCCCTTGAAGTCTTGTGTGTTAGAAAATGATTAGATTAGGGGGTCTATAGCTGACATCTTGTGAGGAGGCGGAGTCTGTGGGCTGATCTGGAAGGGGTGACCTCCCTCCGAGCCCCACCTTTACGGGGATTCCTGGCTGCTAGGAGGCGAGCAGCTTTCCTCTGTCCAAGCCCTCCCACCACGCCACAAACCACGCGAAGACTGACACTTCCGCACAGGAGCCAGAGCAAACCTCTGCTCCTTTAAACTGCAGGTATTTGTCAGGCATTTGTCCCAGCGATGAGAAACCAGGACTCGGTCGTTTTTCCAAAGACCCCTGGTTCCTTTTGCTGGAAAATAGTATTAGAAAAACAAAATCTAGCACTCATTGATTTCTGTTACCTTCCCTTTTTATCCAACATGTTTATTTATTTTCTGAGTACTTGAGATAAGAAAAGTACGATTGGGATTTCCAAATGCTAGCTACATGAGCATCAACGGGGGTATCTCTCTCTGCATCCGTAAACGGATTAAGAGATGGGAGGATCCTACAAAGCCATACAGACTATGAAACTAGAATTTAACAGTTTCACAAATGTATGAAACAGTACGCGTGGGGAGGTGTCCATCTAATATCACTGAAAATGAGTGGAGACAATAAGATTAAAGACAAAGGTGTAGTTTTATTACCTGTAAAACTAGCCAATTTTTCTCCCTTATAGGATGGTTCTTCTAAGTCTTCTGCCATGGACTCTGTTGTTGACATACTTGACTTAGAAACTGTACTGCTTCCTACAGCTGACCTTTAACAATTAAAAACATTATCATTTATTTAAGTGATATGAAATTTATGAAACCATATTTATATATAAATTGAAACATTAGATGGAGCAATCAAACAGACTATCGTGTTATCAGCAAAACAGATCAAAGTGCATTGATCAAAATATATGGAAAAATATTGAGTTGATTTTAATGTTCTTTAAATCAGAAGTAATTTAAAATATACCGTAGAATAACATGTGTCAAATCTATGTTTAAAGTCATTCAGAATATATTTAGAATAAAAGTATGTTCAAGACAAAACCCCAAAATAGAGCCTAACTTTCTCAGCCTTTTCATTGCTGTTATTGCTCTTCCCTTACTGTTTCGTTACTGCTTTTTATTTTTCCGCTCCTCAATCTTAGGGAGCACTCTTACTTCAGGGCCTGTTCGCTGTTCAAATATCATCTTAAATATGCTTTGCTCGATTTTATAAGGGTCCTCTCAAATTGAATTAAAACACATCTATGGACTCAGCAGGAAATCAACAGAAGAATCCAAAAATAATGTCCTTAAACACATTAACATCACTCTATGAAGTGTATACTTTTCCTACCGATTGGGCTATCTTTTGCTTTACCCAGCACCCCCACGCCTTTTGTCTGCAAATGTGGAGGCAGATTGTACAGCAGTGTTCTGGTTTACATCTAGATGTCTCCACAAAGCCTCAGTGATTGTAGGTGGGGCTTTTGGGAGGTGACTGGAACCTGGGGGCTGATAACTGCCTTGAGGATAGGAGGTGGAATCAGTTGGAAAAGCTAACTCAGTTGGGGGCCTGGCCTGGGTCTGTTTATTCCCAGCTCCTCCCTCCTTGATCTTTCTCTACTTCCTGTCTGCGTGGACTGCTTCTCCTCTGCCGTGGCCCTCTGCCATGCTGTCCTGCCTTAGAGCCAGCCCACCATGGACTGAAACCTTGGCCAGCTGTGAGCCAAAATAAACCTCTCCCCCTTTAACATGCGGGCGTCGGGTATTACGTCTCAGTGATGAGGAAGTCACTGAGACAAGCAGAATATGACCTCTCTGTACTCTAAAATAACAGAAATCAATCCCTAGAAGAATAAGGATTTTCATGAGAGAATGGGGAGAAAGGGAAGCCCATCCCTTCCTATAAAATGTAGCGTAAGAGAAGCTAAAGAAACTAAGGAAAAATACTAATGGGAAACTGCAATCAACTGTGACAGTGTGACTGGTAGCCCTTTCTTTTGGCTCCTTGGGCAATCTTAAGTAAAATCTCTGCACATTTCCCAAATACGTTGGTGTGCGTGGGAACCCTTTAAGTCATGCAGAGCACTGCATCTGAGATGATTCACTCAAGTTGAGAGACGACAGACAATTGGTACCTAAGATACATATGCAAAGTGAATGCAAATTCAATATATATGGAAAGAAAGGAGCCATGCAATAGTATACTTTACCTTGTGAACTGCCCCATCATGCTGGGATTCATTGTGTTCTGATACATGCTGTAAGATGAGATAAGGTCCGACCCAAGCGAGCCTTCCTGAGAGGACAGCAGTTTATTGGGCTTTGCTGCATGTGGATCTGGGTAGTAAAGAGGTCTGGGAGTAACGTCAACCCCGTTGTTATCCAGCACCTGTAGAAATGTTTATTTTAAAAAGGAATAATTAAAGAATGCAGGGCTTTTAAGAAAATAGAAATAATATTACACAACCATGTCCAACTGTTATCAAGTGCTGTTTGTTTTTCCATTTTTCTTAAATTGAAAGGTTAACCATTTCAGGTATTGTTTTTCTTTCTTGAGACAGAATCTTGCTGTGCTGGCCTCAAACTCCAGGACTCAAGTGATCCTCCTGCCTCAGCCTCCCAAGTGGGGACCTCACAGGCATGTGCCACAACACCTGGCTTGCCATTCTTTTCCCTAACGCAGGGACTTGGATCTATACATTTCCTTCCAAGCATTGTCTAAGCTGCATACAGTAAGCATTGGTATCTTGACTGTCAATCATATTACTATATTTTCCAATCTTCTTTGTAATGTCTTGATCTACTGATTTTGTTCCTCTATTTGACCACTATAAGACAGCTGCATTGGTTCTTTTCTCCTGCATGGAGTGGGTGTTTTCTAATGTAGACTCTTAACTTCATTAGTAAATTTTCATTGTATTTTATTAAAGTCTCACTGATTGCTCCCGAGCTCATCCAGAAATCAAGAGTTGGATTGCACTTGTTTAATTTGCTTAATATTTTGGAACATTATTCCTAGATAGTTCTGGTCCCTATAGGAATATTATTATTATGTATACCTATTAATATTACAAATACAAAAGTCCAGTGTCATAATCAACTTCTCACCTATCAAAATTTCTTTAGCCCATTACAGTTTTGCTCCCACCAACTCTTTATAACATTATTGATGCATATATTAATAATTTATTAATTTCTGTGTGATTATGTATATATTATTTTATACAATTGCTTTTCAAAAAAGGAGAATGGTCTGAAAATGGTGTTGTCATAGTTACAGAATGATGTTTAGTTGTGTTTTCTACTCATATAGATGTTAATTATTGCTTTCAATATGTAAAATTTCTTTATTTCTTGTAAGCAGAATCTGCTGCCAAGAAATTCTCACAATTCTTGTTCATCTGGCATAGCATTTCACTTTTTGAACTGTAGCTTTGCTAGATATAAGATTGTAGTTGACTTTTTTTCCTTTGAGCACTTCATTATTTTTAATATTTAGATATACATAATGATCCCTTTCATCATAGGGAATTTGTACCTGTGTATACCAACAGAAAGAATCCACCAGGCAAGACAAGCAGTTAGAAGGGAAAGAAAGGGAACCAACAACAGCAAAGTAACAAGACAAGGATAAGTCAATACACATCAGTTATAACCGTCAATGTAAATGGTCTCAATTTACCAACCAAAATAAACAGAGTGGCAGAATAGATCAAGAAACAAGATCCAACACTGGCTGCATACAAACACATTTAACTGAAAAAGAAATTCATCGACTGAAAATCAAAGAATGGAAAACAGTATTTCATGCAACAGGACCCCAAGAAAAGCAGGGATAGCTATCCTATCTGCAGAAACAGTGAGCACTTCATATTTATACGTTGATTTCCTTCTATTTTGCAAATGGTGGACTTTAGTTTATTTCTGTGTGTGTGTGTGTGTGTGTGTCCTTTAGAGATTTCTACATGTAAGATCATATCATCTCTGAAAAGAGATAATTCTACTTTTTCCTTTTCAATTTGGAAACCTTTGATTTCTTTTTCTTTTTTTTTTTTAATACCGGGAATTAAACTCAGGATCTCATGTTGGCCAGGCAAGCACTGTGCTGCTGCTGATTTAAATCCCTGGCCCCGATTTCTTTTTCTTTCTTACCTAACTGTTCTGGCTAGGACTCTCACTACCATGTTGAATGGAGATGGCAAAAGTAGATAACCTTTCAATCTTTCACGTGTACACATGTATGTATGTACATATATGCAGAGAAATCATATATAATATATATACAAATATACAGTGTTCATGTAATAGTCTCTGTAGCAACATGTAGTTTCTTTTCTTGTGGGAAAGTATCTAGAAGTAGATTAGTAGTATGATACATGTATGCTTCATGTTTAATAATGTGCCAAATTATTTTCTATTTTCCATATCTAGTATCAGAGTATTTAACACTATAGGTCCTCTGCAGATTGCAAACACTTGGTATGATCAGTCTTTAATTTAGGCATCCTAACAGATATTTAGCTGTGTTTTATGATTTTAACTTGCATTTCCTTGATAACTGACCTTGATCTTTTTTCATGTCTCCATTTGCCATCTCAGTATCTACCATGTGATATGATTGTTCAAGTATTCTGCTCATTTTTAAAAATTAGTTTGGCTTAATATTGTTTTGAAAGCTCTTTATATATTTACAAGGTTATATAGTTACAAGTACTTCCTGAGGATATGCTTTATAGTTTTCCCCAGCACATTCTGCTACCAATGTCTTTTCAAGGGCAGAAGTTGCAATTTTTATGAAATCTAATTCACCAGTTTTATATTTTAGAGACTGTGCTTTTAATCTCCCATTTCAAAAACCATCGTCTAGCCCAAAATTGTAATGTATGTATATATGCAAAATGTACATATATATATGTTACGATTTGATTAAAATCTTTAAAAAGTCTGACTTTAATTATCAGTTTTCTAATATCTGACAACTCACTTTATGACATTTGCAATACTATACTGCTGAAAAGTAGATGATAGTAGTAGTGTACTAGCTATAATTATTACCATAAGCATGAGGTAAGGTCATTAATAGGCTTTCTTTATTCTACTCCTAAATTCTTATTGTCAGTAATGAGCTATAGGAACCAATAACCAGCATTGTATAATAAATGTTACGGGGTTCAAGATTCTAAGGAAATCAGTATTTCAATATTAGATGTGATTTTCTGAAAGCAGTGCTACATTTTCTATCTTTAAAATGACAATCAAATTTTTCATAATGTCATTTAAAAATAAACCCAGAAATCTAAAGAACATTACCTGCACTGTTTTAGGGCCAGGAACATTGACTTTTTCTGTCATTTTCATCTCGGGTAGAATAACTAAGTTTCTTGATACACCCATTCTACTCTGATTTGCACCAGCGTATCCTTTCTTCAAAGTTTCTTTGCCTTTTTCAGTAAAGCTAATAGATTTCTTTGATTGTAAGATGCTCCTATACAAGGAAAATAAAATATAATTCAGAGGATCCTGAATAGAAAAGAAAAACCAACCAATAATAAAAAGGAAAGCTTTCACTCAAAGATGTGTGAATAATCTATACATATAGTGTGAAATAATAATGGTTCCTTGAGAGATTATTTTGGGTTAGCATAGTTTTAGAGTTCACCTACAGTATGTCACCTTTCCTACAACCACCCTCGGATTCCTATTGACATCATCTTTCGTCAAGTCACAGAGGTTGATAGGGAAGTAATATTCCAACCATAGTTTAGATTTGACACAGGCAGTAAGAGCCAAAGTCTAGTGGATTTCTCTGGGTCTTAACTTCCTTGTATATTTATAAAATATAGATAATAACTGTACTTAAATCATAGATTATTATGAGGATTAAATGAATTAATTTATACATTATAGTTAGGAAGTGACTATTAAGTAGTAAGGACAAATAAGTATACTGTGCAGATACCTAGGCAGATTTAAACATGAGTAACATAGGAAAGAATAATATATATCCATGACTGAACAAACTATGCAAAAAATTTTAATAAGAAGCAAAGTTATAATCAAACTCTATGCACCTAGGATAAAAATATAATTTTACTTTTGGATTTGTTCTGTAAGTTCTGTAAGACAGGACCTATGTTTATCATTTTATTCATTCTAGAAGTCTGTACTAAAGATTTCTATAAAATGAGGATGATCTTTCCTTAGAGGATAGAAATGAAATATGCTTCCGAACAATACTCTTACATCTAAATCCTAAAAGATCACATAAGAATAAAATATTTTTAAATGACAAAAATCAACCCACTTCCTGTATTTTTTCTTCATAGCATTTACTACTACCTTACATTTTGTTTCCTGCCTTCTCCTCCTCCACAGACCATGAGAATGTTCGAGACAAGAACTCTCTCACTCATTACCGTATCCTAAACACACATCACAGTACCAGTGTATCACACGCAGTAAATATTTTTTAAACAAATGAGAAAAATAAATTCCTTTTGTACACTATTTTCCATTTATATTCTAAGTAGCCAACCCTGTCTTCCTTGCTCTGGTCTCTAAAGGGAAGGTTTTACCCTCAACATCATTATAAAAGTATCAGAAAGTATCAATCATTTGAAAACTCCAGATCATTTCTCTATCACCTTTAAATTCTTCTTCTGTCTTCTGCAAACTTGTCTCAACCCATTTCATCTCTTGTTCTCCTCTTCAGTAAGAGGTGGCATTTTCATCCAAGATGAATGTTTTAGTCACACTCTGAAACTGTCTCTTACTGCTTTCCCATTAACTCTTCTCCATCAGCAATTTCAGGTTTACTATTCTTATTTCCCATGAGCATATAATTATATCCTAGTCATCCTTCTGAGGTAAACCTTTAGCTGTGTATTCCTCTACCTACTACTGACTTTTTTCCCTTCTTTTGGTACTAAGACTAAATCCAGGAATCCACATGTGCTAGGCAAGTGGTCTTCCACTCAGGTATATTCCTAGTACCCTTTACAAAAAGATCTGGGGTTGGTGATTTAGCTCAGTGGTACAAGTGCCTGCCTGGCAAGCAAGAGGTCATGAGTTCAATCCCCAGTACAAAAAAAAAAATTTTAAACCAGGTCTTGCTAAATTGCCCAGCTGATCTTGAATTTGTGACCTTGTCTCAGCCTCCAGAGCACCCTACCGCCCTGGTGACATTTTTTTTTTTTTAACTCTTGGATTATAGGCCACTCCTTTTAACTGATTTTCCATTGCTTCTTCTGTAGTCTTTTTCTTTTTCCTTTGCTTTAAACAATTGAAAGACAAATTCCTGATCCTTGAAATCCAGCTCTTTGTACATTCCCAAGTGATGAACTCTTCCGAGCATAACTATAATGCAATAGATGGAAGTGGAAGCCTTCACTTATATTCGTGTATCTTTTTTCCATGGTGATTTGCCCAGCTTCTAATCAGTTGGGTGTAGATCTACAGCACAGTAAGTCACCTTACATCTCTTTTTCAGCAAGAAGAACACTGACTCTGGAGAGTAAAGACATAACAGGACTATCTGGATACAATGGGAATCTGCTGTCACCCTCCTACCGGGTTAAGAAAACCATTCTTAGTTCAGGGCATCTTTTCATCTTTAGGCAGTACTTGATATTGAACCCAGGATCTAAAAGACCACCTTGGCTGTTCATCAGGCACTGAAAGACAGAGCTAGACCCTCATTTTAGCCACGAATTCCTGGGGAACAGGTTTAAGTAACTCAGGGTCTTCCCATTGGTCCTCACAGCACACTTCCCCAGGCAGGGCAGGCGGCTGGATCAGTGGAACCCAGGTCCCTTTCTCTTCGGCTTCCATCTTTTGCTTACAACAATGCCAAAGGCATGCTGGGTAACACTATAGATGCTTCCGGTTTTGTTATGGCAATATTTGTGTGAAATGCCTTTTTGAACAATACCTATCCCCTTGATGTCTCCCTCATTTTTTCTATACATTTGCATATTGTGCCCAAAGAAGAAATACCATGTTTTCTAAAGAGACAGCACATGTTGGATTCATCTTCTCTTTTCTTTTGCGTTGATCAATTTGGTAGATTACTGGAACATGGTGGTTCTGGCCAATAGGTGCTATATTAGTCATTGGACATCCCTTTTCTATCTACACTCACAGCCTAATAAATTCATTCAATGCTTTAATTTAAAGGCAAAAATGACTAACCAGACCTTTCCTCTAAACCCCAGGCCCATACACCCACCTACCAGGTATCTCTAACCAAAACTACACAAATCCTTTTTTATCCAGTCTTTGATTGATGGGCACTTGGGTTGTTTCCAAGATCTGGCTATTACAAATTGGGATGCCATAAACATGGGTGCACAAATATCACTGTGGTATGACGTTTTCAATTCTGGGAAAATGCCTAGAAGTGGGATAGCTGGGTTGAATGGTATCTCTAACCCCAGCTTCTTGAGGAATCTCCACACTGACTTCCACAGTGGTTGCACCAGTCTACACTCCCACCAACAGTGGAGAAGTGTTCCTTTTTCCCCACAGCCCCTCCAGCATCTGTTGTTGGTTGATTTTTTTTATACAGTGGAGTACTACTCAGCTGTTAAGAAAGATTGCATTGAGTCTTTTATAAGTAAATGGACACGACTTGAGACCATACTCATAAGTGAGGTAAATCAAACACACGTGTAATACCATATTGTCTCCCTAGTGTAAGAAACTGAAAAAGTATATATGATCCAAAATCTATAATAAATAGTATGTAAGGGTAAAAAACAGCTCGAAGAGCAAAAGTAATTGGGACGGGAAAAGGGGGAAAGAGGGAAGGGAAAAGGAAAAGATGTAAATCTGTATATATGTATATGTAAGACAACTAAAACGAACATACTGCTGGATGTATTAGATATTGAGAAAGAACAGTTAATACTCATGATTAGATCAATTTTACATGTCTATATCTGTTAATGCAAACAAACATTTTGAAGATGATACGCAATATCACAACCATTGTCAAGTTTCTATCATCCTGTTTTATAAACCTGTAATGTTACTGTTGTGCATTCACTCTAGTTGTCTGTCTCTTTTGCTTTTTGTCTTTCTTATGTCTTTTTTTCTCTTAAATAATAAAAATGACAAAACAAAACAAAAACAAAAACACAAACAAAAAAACTACACAAATCCAAAACCAAATGTTGGACATTAACCCCCACCACCACTACCATGTCACCTAGCCAAGCAAACCTACTTCTCTTGTGATCCTTCCTACTTTTGTTAGAGGACACTTTATTCCTCCAACTGGTGAGTGAGAAAACGATTCAAAATATCCAGAGTTTACTCATTTGTCAGCTCATTTGTCATCACTCCCCTGGTCTAAACACGACCCTGCCCCTCTTGGATTACTGTACTGGCCCTTCAACTCTACCTGCTTAACCCTGGTTCCTGGGGATCTGTCATCCATGCAGCAACCTCCCTGACTTTTCAAAGCGAAAGGTCACACTGCTACTCTGCTTGAGGCCTTGATTTCCCAGTTCACTCAGCATAAAACCCTAAGTACTTACTGTGATCCGAAAAATCCTGCATCAGCGATGGCAAACCTTTTAGAGCTTTTCCACGCATGCCACAGGTTCACCACCACTGTGACCTGGGGGCACCTGACTTCATCTCTACTCATTCCTCCCCCTTTTACTCTGCTCCAGCCACATGACCATCTTCGATATCATACCAGGCACACTTCGCACCACAGCCTCGGCACTGACAGTGCCAGAAACGAACCTTCCCGCCCGTGTGTGGTACATGCCAGGCAGTTTCATTTTCTTCCGGTCTTCATCGACAACACCCTTTGAGTGTGGCTTCCCTGGCTCCCCTACCAAAAATGTCAGGTATTCCGCTTACTTCATTTCTTTTTGCTTTATCTTTCTCCTTAGCATTTTTTACTATCCAACACACTTTGTCTTTCCCTGATCTTGTGAATCGGCTCTTTCTTAGAATATACTACACAGGGGTTGGGATTAGGGCTCTTTTTATTTCCTGCTGTATCCCTAATGCCTACCACTGCACCTAATGTACAGTAGCTGCTCAGTACGTATTTGCTGCACCCTCCAAGTCATTATGGCCAACTCACAACATTCTTGAACCTTCACAGTCAGATGTTTAACAGTCTACATTTGGCCCAAACCGAAAAGGTGTTGACTGAACATAACAGATGGAACTGGAGAGAGAACATCCGGTTACATGAAATAAGCCAGACTCAGATAAGTTTCGTATGCTTTGCCTAGTATGTGGAATCTAAGGGGAAACAAAGGAGACCATTAGAGACGAGGAAGGGAATTAGGGAACAGTGGGAAGAGAATGTAAAGATGGACAATGGGGGGAGGAGATGATCAAAGTATGTTATATGCATGTGTGCAAATGCCATAGTAAAACTCAGTATTTTGTAAAATTCACAAGTACTAATACAAAAATATGTTGGAAAAAGCTGGAGGGAAAGGAGTATCTAGGGGAACCTAAAACATAAGAGACAAATAAGGATACTGACAATTGAAACCGCAAACTCCTAAGCAAACAGGAAACAAGACCTGAACTCACAGACACACAAACATAAACTCACAAGAAAGGCCAGTGTATCTTAGTTTTATTACTTCATACAGTGTGTTCTGCTTTCAACAACCAAAAAAATTCTAAGGTGTATTAAAAGGCCAAAAACAACGTGAAGTGATAAGCAAGCATTGGAATCAGACTCGGGTGGATGTGGCGGAAGTTTTGGAATTATAAGACCAAGAATTTAAAATCATTTTACTTAATACGCTGAGGCCTCTAATGGAACAAGAGACAAGGAGAGGTGGCTGATCCAAATGTATGAAAACTCAAAGAAGACTCAAAATGAAGGGCATAAGTGTAAGGAATTAGAATAAAGGAGACAGGCAGAGAAATGCAATGGAAGGGTTGAACAAAGAGCCAGCGGTTGTGTTTACGATGGGATAGTTATCCCACATTGTTAAGCCCCAGGGCTTCATAGGAAACACTGAAGTGAGAGAACAGAAAGTCGATAAATGCTTCCAGAGATCCTCGGCAAGATCTGGTATAAAACCCAAAAGCAGGAAGACAGGAAATGACACATTACAAGTCAGCAGGGTGCAAATTTTAATGTCTTTAACACCTTTTTTTCTTCCTTTTTTTAAACGCTGACAAAGTCTATTTGAAGCTGGGAGTTTGGCTCAGCGGCTTAAGCCCCTGCCTACTAAGCGCGAAGTTGTGAGTTCAAACCCCGGTGCCACAAAAACAAACAAACAAGCAAACCAAAAAAAAAAATAAAATAAACGAAACAAACCAAAAAAAGTCTATTTGAAAGTAAAAGTGAAGAGTGAGGGAGAAATTGGCTCTGCAGAAGGAGTTTGAGATGAGAGAAAGAGAGAAAAAGAGAGGGAGAGAGATTAAAAATACAGCCTGTACTACACAGGGCAGGCTATCTTGAGGGAAACCAGGACAGCTGACACTTTGTTTTCCTTAGATAACATGGCATGGATTTCTCAAAACACAAAGGTTAATACTGCTTCCCTCTCACAGGCTTTCCTTTCTCATTCATACGATAAATTTGTCACTAAGTAACTCCAAGGGTGTGATGGCACATGCCTGTAATCTCAGCACTCATGAGGCTGAGGCTGGAGGATTGCTCAGAATTTGAGGCCCGCCTGGACTACACACTGAACTCCTGTTTCAAGAAGGAGAAAACAAAAATTCCAAGTAAATTTTTCTAACACTCTCAGGTACTGTGAAAAATTTATGACTTTTCCTTTACATGAATTCATCTCAATCTCACTTTGAGATTTCCATACTTAGAAGTGGAAGCAAAATTTTGAAGCACAACTGTGTTGGTTGAAGCTTGGCTGTATCCATTTGATTGGCTGTGGGATTGCACGGGGTTGACGAAGCTCACTTCTGGATGAGTTCAGGTGGAGGGATGGCCTTGGGGTGCAGGTCTGACGCCCTGCTCTGCCTCCTGGCCATCTCGAACTGAGCAGTTTGCTCTACCACGCCCTTATGCCATGATGTCCCTGCCTTGGAGCCAGCCAACCAAGAACATGAGACAAGTCAAATGTCTCCTCAAACTAACTGCTAGGAACCGTGCTGCGCAATGGGAAAGCTGACGAACGTAGCATCCTCAAGTGTTCCTCTGCTCAATCAATAAGTATCTATTGCACATGCTTCTCATTCTAGGCAACAGAGGACACGGCAGGGACAAAACAAAAAACTTTGCTCTCAAGGAGCACCATCCCTGTATTCGTCACTTTTCCATCACTAAGACAAGACACCTGACGCCTGAATCTTAAAGGGGGTGCCCCTGTATATCTTCATGCACTCCGAGGTAGGGCTTTGGGGAGGTGACTGGATTATGGGGGTGCAATATTCATCGGTGCATTAGTCCACTGATGTGTTTATAGCTAACCATGATTTGGAAGGCGACGCCTGCCTGGTTGGCAGTGGGTCAGTGGAAGCGTGGCCTGGAAAGATTTCTCTCTCCATACACCCTTCATCTGTTCTGCTTTCTGCCGCCACACCATGAACTGTTTCTCCTCTGGATGTTCCTCTGCCACGCCACCCTACCTTGGCACCAGCTGTCTATGGAACGCAACTTCTACAAACTGTGAGCCAAAATCAACCTTCCTTGTTAAGTTATGGATAATGAGAAAGTAACTCGGGAGGGTAGGTTATTTGGCTCAGGACTTCAGAGGGTTCAGTTCACAGGAGGCTTCCTCCAAAGCACAAACGGTGGTGGACAGGCAAGGGAAAGCTACTTAACTCATGACAGGCAGCGAGCAGAGTGAGGAGTCAGGAACAGCACTACACCCTTAATGGCTCACCTCTTCCAGCCAGGACCCACCTCCTAACAGCACATCCTACAATGAACTCACAAACTGGTTAATCCACTGGCAGGTACAGCATCCCATGATCCAATCATCTTTCAAAAGCCCCACTTCTGATCTTGTGAGACTTCTGGGGAACATTTTAGATATACGCATTGTAATAATTCTTTAGCTGCAGACAGCTTAATAAACCTCTATATAATCTACCTATAAACTGTATGAGAAATGAAGCAAAGGTAAGGGACTGAAATGCTAGGAGTATTATTTTATGTATGGTAGCGTCTGGAGGAAATGAGTCACAAGATGATCTGGAGGCACAATATTCCAAAAAACAGCACCTGCGGAGGCACAGAAATGGGCATATCCTGTGCACAATGTGCTGTGGAACCCACCTGGAGTGGAGTCACCCAAAGGGAAAGAGTTCAAAGCCAGGTCCTGTGGAGCCCTATAAGAATGTGAGCATTTACTCTGCAGAAGTAAGAAAAATCTGAGGAATGTTTTGAGTGGAAAAGCCACCATATTACTATGTGGGGCATGTTAGCAACTATTTAGGCAGCTAACACAATGTAATAATCACAAACATGAGTGGTACATAGTCTGGATTTATTTTGTATGTAGGAAGCACTGATTGTGTGGAATATGAGAGAAGTTAAGGGTAATTGCAGGGTTCTGGTTTTTTCCCTCTCACAAGTAACTGAAAGAGTGAAACGTGCCACTTAATGAAATGGGAACCGCTACACTGGAAAAGGAGAGTTAAACTTGCTTTTAGATGTAAGTTTCAAGATATCTATTAACCTCCAAGTGCAGATTTCCTTTAAAGTCTACTTCCTTGGAGAGGTCTCAGCTAGAGCTAAAAATTTATGAATCACCAGCATAAGCAGTTTTCAAAGGGATAAGCAATTAGCAAAAAGAACAAGTTTAAGGAATGACGCCACCGACACTGGAATATTTATTACAGAAGAGATGAGTAAGTACCAGTAAAGTACTTTTAAAAGATCTAGGGAAGGGTGGTGTCCCAGAAAGGACCTACGGATTTCAAAATTTAAGAAGGGATCAATAGAGATCAAAGCTGCTACTGGACCAGTTGAGAAGTGTAAATTGATTATTACATTTAACCAGAGGTCTCTGAATGACTTTCAAAAAAGCTTCACTGGTGAAGTGGTAGAATAGACAAGAGCCTCGGTATCATATTGAAGGGTGAATACAACATTCTCTCCCGAGAACTTCCAACAAGTTCCGCTCAAAAAAGTTGAAGTGAGCAGGAGGAGCTTGCAATAGGAAGGACAAGAGTGATGTGGAATTGTGGAGGTCAGAATGAACCGAGGTACTTTCATGGGGCCCATGTCAGGTACTGAGGCAAGTCTCCTTTCGGGTCTTGTTCACCTGCTGCAGTACCTCAGAATGCTGCCAACAAGAGAGGAAGGCACCGGGACGGCACAAAAATCCTGTAGAACAGAGCGCTGTAACGTTCGGCAGGCGGGCACCCAGCGGAGGCGCCTGGGCATCTGGACGCGGAGGGAGGCACGAAATCGAGGGGGTGGGGGGCAAATGCAAAGTGCAATAACAAACACACAAGCAAAAACCTGCAGGGCTGGGAGGGAAATCCTAAACAAAGCCGCTCTCCGGGGACCAGACGCGGCAGTATCGTAGCGCCCGGGATCAGCAGAGCGCACCCCGATACGGTCGGGTCACCCTGTCCGGATCCGGGTCGGGACCTGGGGGCTCCCGCGGGCCCCCGCCAACCAGTTTGGACTGGGTCCCAGCGCCGGAACTTACGAGTGGCTCGGCGTCTTGCGGCCGCCGCTCGGAGAGCCGGGCATGGTTGCGGCCGTCTGGGGAGCTGCGGGGGGCAGTGGCCCCCGGCCCCGGTCGTGCCTGCGGCCCCCGAACCCAACCGCCGGCACCGCGGGCCGGGCGCGAGCGCGTGGCGGGCGCCATGGCGACGGCGGCCCGGGCAACAAGCGGCCGCGCGGTTGGCTGGCTGCGGGGGCCGAGGGGAGGGCGGAGGCGGAGGGGAGGGCAGAGGGTTGGCGGAGGGGAGGAAGCTCCGGACGCCGCCTCGGAGGAGGAGGAGGCGGAGGCGGAGGCGGACGGCCGGGCCCAGGCCCCTCCCAGGCGGCAAGGCTCCGGCTGCAGGCGGATGGATGGGGCGTCTTCAGGCGGTGGCGGCAGCAGCGCGGGCGGCAGCAGGCGCGGCGGCAGCGGCTGTAAGTGGGGACGGCCCCGACCCCCTCTCCCCTTCTCCTCCCGCGCGGGTGCGGGGCGCCCACAGTCGTCCTCAGCCCCTTGGCGGCGTCCCCTCCCCCACCGCGGAGCACCGCCCGGAAGACCCTGCACTTCCGGGGCGGGGCTTCCTCGGGACGCGCCGGGCCCCCGAGGGCGCATGCGCAGCGCCCGTGCCGCCCGTCACCTCCCGGCCGCCGTTCTTCTCCCTTCGCGGCGGTGGCGGCACGGGGGTTCCCGGCGTCTGCGGCTCGCTGGGAGTCCGCTGCGGAGTGAGTTCGCCTCGCGCCGTTCGCTTCCGTCCCCTTCTCCGGTGGGCCCTGGATGCCGTCGGGGTGGGGCTAAGTGGCCACTCCCCCGTGGCTCCACCTCTTTCCTCGGGCTGGGTCCCGGCCGGGAGGCTCCCGCCTGCACTGCGGGATCCCGGACCAGCCCGCCCTTTGCCGTGGGCGTGCAGGAGGGGAGGGCTGCCGAGAGGGCCGCCGCGCGGTACAGGTCATCCCGCCGGGCCCGCGCCCCTCGCAGTGGCCGAGTTCTTAGAGCTCGTAGTGGAGCGGTCCCTGGCCTGGAGCCCGGCGCTGGTCCCCGCCTGCTGTGTGACCTTGGGCGAGTCACTGCCCCTCTCTGAGCTGCAGGTTTCCCTTAGGAAAGCTCCCTCCACCGCTAAAACTGTGATTTTTGCAGAAACCCTAATGCAGTTATTAGACTGGCCTACTGAGGCCGCTTAGCTGAGATGACCCGGAGTTGACTGAACCTTCTTCAAGGATGGGTGAAATACGGCGACCTAATTTTCTTTCTTTACCAGTGGTTGCAAACTGCATGACTATAGGTTTATTCACGTTTGCCTGACCTTGTCACGGGATCCTTGACCCAGTTCCCCAGCCATCGTTTTAAAAATGCGAGACAGGGTGCATGGTGAGCTTGAGCTGGCGTGGGTTCTGTCTAGTCGCTACTGAGGCTTTCTTTCCTTTAATCCAGATGGTGTGGTGGCTCGATTCTCCCAGTGCCTGGCTGAGTTTCGGACGTGGTTAAGAACCAACTGGTTGAGGTTCAATGCAGACAAGACGGATGTGATGCTGGTAGGCAGGGGCACCCTTGGCAATGAAGGGAGGGGAAATGCAGACTCCCTCAAGGAATGTGTGGCTCTTCTGGGTCTGGGAACTGCTCACGGGCCAGGCGTTTCCAGAGCCAGGGTGAGAGAAAAAAAAAAAAAAAATCACAGCCGTGTTAGAACTGCAAACATAGTAGTTTGTAAAACACTGTTAAAATCAGGCCACACGATGAAACTGTACAAGTCATGAAAAAAAAAAAAAAAAACTCTTTGAAGAACCAGAAGGCTAGAAAAGTGTTTTAGGGTGATCCTAATAATAAAAGACTAGCAAAAAGATGATTATTGTTGCATAAATGTGGGGCTTCCAGAGGTATTGCAGTTCTGCATTTGCAACCTGCATTCTGCCTACTAAAGATAAACTCAATTTCTCTTAAATGTCATTTAAGAAAATGAAGTGTTTTGAATATAGATGTTTCACAGCAAATACATAGCCAGCTATGAATTTTATCCTCCAATCATGAACGAGTGATGCAGGCTGTCACTTTTAAAGAAGAAACTTAGTAAATAGTTCACAAAACAATCTCAAAAGGGATTTATGGGCCCTGGAAATTATTAGATATAGAATTTGCTATTACGGTTTTGGATATATTATATTCATGTGTTTCAGGCGAGCAACCTCACAGTCGAAATTGTTACAAGATTTAATTGTTGTATTTTGAGAGACACCTTTTTGATTGCATAAACATGTTTATATAATGTCAGAGTATACTTGTATTTGAGTCAGGTGGCACCAAATAAAAGGTATTTCTTAGGTATTTGTAAATGTAAAAGAAGCTTATTTATGAATTTAAGGTACTTGTTAAAATTGTGACCCTAAGTGCATCTTTTAACGACAAAATAATAACTTCTGAAGGGTTTGTGTGTATGAGTATGCATATGCTTGTATGTGCCTTATAGCCACTGAAATTTTGCTTAGTAACTTTTGAATGTAGGAGTCAATAAATTGTTTAAAAATAATTTTCCCAATGTAATAGAAGTTGTGAGTAGCTTGCTGTGGCAAAAATTAGTATTTGCCAAAAATGAGGCCATTTGGTGGGGGAATAATATCTAAAGAGGCCTTTATTTAGACTGTGTAGTGGAATTTTTGTTTTGGGACATAAACCATAAACTTCACATAAAATTGGAATTAACCACACTTTAAGCATTTTACTAAACAATTTTAACAGCTACCATTTTGGACATCCCATTAGTACATACTACAAAATGTGCTAATTTTGAAAGGTTAGGATTGAATTATCTCATGTCTTTAGCTGTATCATGTCCTGTTTTCAGCTCTTCTCGTATCACTAGATTTTTTTAACCCAAATTCTTGACTTTGCCTTTGAATACAAAGAGGATACCTGTTGAATTAATCCAAAGTGCTGAAGAACTAGGAATAATGGATGAAAGTAACAAGGAGCAGATTCTGGCTGAATAAACAGAAGGATTAAGAGCTTTTTTTGAAGAGAGGAGTCTCTCTATGAGACACAGTGAGTTATTGGAGATGTGGAACATGCAGAAAGCCCAGGAGTAGAAGCATTAATGAAGGATTCCTACCTGGGTAGGGTGGAGAATTGAAGGACTTTTCAGCACCTGCCCAACACTAAGATTCTGTGACTAATGAATACTTATTTCTTACAAGGTTGATTCTGAAGAAGCAAGAGTTGAAAAAGACTGCTTTCCTTAAGGCGGCCTCTGAAATTTTTAAAAGATAAACTGCTTACTAGGATACAATGATGCAGAAGTATATTGAATTCAGTAGTAATGTGTTACCCATGACTTACAGTATTAGAGCTGTTGCTCTTTACCTTATGAATGATGTCTAACCCTAAAAACCCAACCCACATTTATAAAAAGGGAGGAACAATGTAGAGGAAATGTTTTCCCCTAAGTAATGCCATTTAAAGTTAACATTGCCAGACAGTATTAATCAACTTTGATGCCATTTAACAGTAAGAAGAATGTCATTCAGAGATGTCTGGGACTCAGTGTTCCTGACTTTCACAATATATCCAATTGCTTCAGGGATCTTGAGTCCCTGCTTTTTATCACAGTTGGGATATTGATTGGTCATTTAACTGAAGAATCAAAAATTCTGTGGACTAAAAGCAGCCAAGTTATTCTTGTACCCTGTATTTTAACAACACTAGTTTTCCAGCCAGCTGAATTTCGTGCATTGACTTTTTTTTGTTGTTGTTTTTTGGTACCAGGGATCGAACTCACAACTTGTGCCTGCTAGACAGGCACTTAGGCCACTGAGCTAAATTCCCAGCCCTGTTTTGTTGAGACAGGGTCTCACTATGCAGTTCAGGCTGGCCTTGAACTCACTTTGTAGCCCAGGCTGGTCTCGAACTCACAGCGATCCTCCTGCCTCAGCCTCCTGAGTACTGGGATTATAGGCATGCGCCACCACGTCCGGCCTCGTGTATTAACTTTAATAGTTTAGTATAGCATCCTCTTTGGCCTCTAGGGTATAAAACCTAAATGTCCACTCCCAGCACAGCCTTTGTGGCTTTGATCTGTGTCCACCTCAGGTCCACACACATCCGTTCTTCATCTTCAGCTCTTTTCCTCAAGTGTATCCAGCTATTTGGATATGAACTGGTATTTTTAAAAAGTCATTTTGTTTCAAGTCCAAAGTATTAACAAGGTAACTTCTAGAAACTGTGTATCTATGGTAAATATTTTTTTACTCAAGGAATCCTAAAAAAACAAAACAAAACTATATTTTCTATAAAATAAAATGAAAAAACTGTATGGTACAGTTAATGGTAAAATTTGTTTGCAGACTTGGGAACCTTAAAGTTTTCCTTTCTCTTCTTTCCCTTGCTTTTCTTTCAGTAGAAAATGTGCATCAGATGTTTATGTTTAATTGGTTTACAGACTGTCTGTGGACTCTTTTCCTGTCAATTTACCAGGTAATGTCCTTTCACTTAGCAGCTACTTCCTATACCTATAAATGCAGCTTGTTCATGCACAAACTATTATTGGACATAAAGAGTTTCAGGGTAATGTTGAATCTTCGGAAACAGGAAAATGCTTGGTAGTCTTTAAGGGCATACAAATAATTTAAGAAAGTAGTGCCCTCCATATTGCATTCTAAGCATGAATTGAAAAGAATATACTTATATACATATCTACGTATGCTATATATTGTAGCACTGGTGTCACATTATTTCGTGGGAATGTGTAATTCTCATTCAACTGTTTGATTTTGGTAGTCATTTTTCAAACCGGATGAAGAAGAATCGTTTAAGATTTGGAAAAAAAAACTCTTTGAAATTAGATTTCTGAATCCTGCTGTAGTAAATTACGCTAGCGCCCGGTTCTGTAGCGCCTTTAACCAGCCAGCGCCGCTTTGGCCCGGGAAGCGAGGTGCGCTGTGACCGCGAAGCCTGGGGCCGGCGATCGCGCAGCCCGGGCCGCACACCGGGCATCTCCGCTGCTACGGAGCTGGTTCCCCGCCCCCTCCGTGCGCTGAGGAGGGCAGGGCGCCCATCAGTGTTTTACATTTTAAAATTTTGCCCAGTTGTGCCAAAATTGATCGGCTGCACAGGTACATTGCTGCGGGCGTCTCAGCAGCGCGAGGAATCAGGGGAGAGCCTGGGACGGCAGGCAGGCGCGCTGTCCCACCTCGCTCCGTGCTCCGGTCCCTGCACGGCGCGGTGCAGGCGGGCCGTGCAGGTCCCGGAGGCTCGGTCCCGGCGCGCGCACTCGCCGCGGCCCCGCCCTCCGCGCGCCCGCCCGCCCGCCTGCTCTGTCCGCTGGGCCCCGCGAGGGGGCGGGGCGTGGCCGGCGCGCGCGCGGCTCCTGCGCGTGCCCGCCAAGGCGGCGGCGAAGCGGTGGCGGCCGTGTCCCGTTGCCGAGTCTCACATCCGGGTTCCGGCTGTGACCCAGCGGCGGCCGGCGCGGAGATGTGACCCGGCAGGACGGCGAACATGGCGGAGGTAAGGGAGCGCGCTCCCTCCCGCCCGGGGCGGTGCTCGGGGCCGCGGCGGGGAGCGCGCTGGCCGGGCCTGTGGAGGCCGCCCGGGCGCCGCCGCCCACCTGTTGTCCGGAGCAGGCCGCGCGGCGGGTGGGGGCCGCGGAACTTAGTTGGGTCGGGGGCTGGGGGCCGGGGGGGCGGAGACGCAGCAGGACGGGGATCCGCGGGGAGGGGGCCCGGCCGCGCCACTTCCGCCCGGGCGCGGGCAGCAGCGCAAGTTTGGCCTGGCCGGGGGCGGGGGGCAGGGGGCGGACAGGGCCAGGCCAAGCCTCGGCCCGCACCCGGGGTCCCCACTTCTCGACACCCGCGCCGCCCACCCTGCGCCTCCGAGTTGCCTTCCCACTTTGAACTGTCTCCCTGCCAAGAGATTTTAGTCTCCCTGTAAATCAGAGCTCCCTCTTATTTTTCTTCTCTTCGCCGGGAGGTCGTCCCCGTCCCTCGGCGCGTTTTCCGGGAAACACGTCCCCTCAGCCCCCTCCGACCGCGTTTGGGCCGCTGCTCGGGCCCGACGGCCGTGGCTGGTGTGTAATTAGTTGGAACTTAGCTTGGGCTGTCGGAACTTCGCTGTTGGCCCTCAAGTAAGCTCTTCAGGAGCGTCGGAAGTGTTTGGCCTGTAGTTTGTTTACTTTTTCCTCCGACCCGTTGGAGAACTTTGTGATTTCTTTCTCCCGGAGCTCTCAGTGCTGTTTTTGGACTTTTGTCCGCTTTGAGATGAGCTGTGGCATCGCTGCCTCTGAGTTGCCATTTTTGAGGCTCGCAGTCAGGAAGTAGGTAATCGAGTTTATCCTGCAGCCCTCCCTGTGCTGCTCCTTTATTTGCTACGCGCAGTCGATGCTGAGTCCTTTGGCTAGCACCTTGAGGTCCTCCGTAAACCTTGGAATGCAGAAAGAGGCTGGATTATGAGGCCTTCCGTGGACCTGTTGAATGGAGAGACCTGGAGGTTTGTTTCCGGAGAAGAGTAGCTCTTGAGATGTTACTTCTGCTTCTGCTACAGAAACGAGCTTCATATTTATGTCCCGGAGTTTTTGCTGTTACGGGGGGTGGAGGGGGATTTTATTGTAGCAGCACCGGTTTGCTGCCAGTATTTTAAAAATATTTAGTATTTCTGTTTAACACTAAATTTAGAGCTTAGTTTTATTTTATTTTGCTCTTTGTAATTAGAGAACTGTAGTCTGAGAACACAGTACTTTCTATTTCCCGCAAATGACTGGGTTTAATCCAGTAAACTGGGAGTAAGTCGTTGTGAGATTCCTATTCTTGTATTGCTTTCCTCTTATTCCTAAGGAACAGTGGTGGTAGGATGGAGCTATTTACTCCTGTTTCATCAGACCCCCTTTCACTGAACGTGTGTCAGATAAGCAGCAGTGTGCTACAGAGATAAGGTGTTTCTTCTCTCATGATGCTGCTACCGTAGTTTGAGCTTTTAAGTTATTTTGCCATACTTCAAGGCAAGATGGTACGAAAGAAAATAGCTTTGTATATGAAATTCATTGACATTTATCTAGGAGTTTATTAAATAGGTATTTTTCTTTTCGAAATTAAAGATGGTTGCATAGATGTAAAAAAGGGAAAAAGTATTTTTAGTCACTAGTTCATTCGTTGTTTCTAGCATAAGTAAAGAATATACATGCGTTTTCTTAAATACTTCATTTGGAGAATGGAATTCGTGTTGCAGGAACACATGAATGATTCATTTTCAAGCAGAAGAAACACTGAATTTTGTGTTCAGTGCATTTATTTAATGATCTAGTCTCTTTAAATCATTTTTAATATTTTTCAGTTATTTGTAGATGGTTTTGTTTACAGTGACTTCAGAGGAAGGGTGGAGGAACCGTCATGATGTGGCCTACAAAAAAATTTAGACGAAGAGATGAAAAGTAAAATTAATCTATAATTTTCTTAGACTCTCTAGTTTAGTGGTTGTAATGATTTTAAAAACCAGTGTTTCAGAAATTTCACAAGAGAGAAATACTTGATTATAAAACGTTTTTACTTTAGGGTGCTTGTGATAAAATTACTCATATGCTGAACATTTTGCTTTTGATCAAGTAGACCTGAAGATTGAAGCTAACTTGTGACTTAGCTAAGTGTGAAGCAGCAGCAAGCATTTATTGGATAAATTTGAGAGAAAAAAGGAGGTTATCAAAGAAGTATGTCTCTAGAGAAGATTGTAGGTACAGTGCGTCTGGGTTTTTTTTTCATATTGTTCTTTCTTACATGAGAGAATGATCCTGATTTGTTTTCCTAGAAAAAAATACTTAAATTCTTTAATATAAATTATTTTCCATGTGAGTAGAATACTAAATTTTTTATACTTGATCTGATGGTCTTGGTGAGTTTGTAATAGAAGTATATATTTAAGCGTTCTTCAATTGTAATAACATTTACTGTGCTTAGAAGAAATTGTGTGTGATCCCTTTCTAAATGCTTTTTGGTATTACTACTCATTGCTTATCCCTTAAAATTTTTTACCAACCATCTACAAGGAGGCTGTGCTACTCATGCGTGAGAGGAGGAAGTTATAGTGTAGCTAGAGTTTTACAAAGGCAATGAGAGGGGGAAAAAATAAGAGAAGAAATAGGTCATCCTTTGGGTTTTATAAAGAATTTGAGGACCTTTGGGAATGAACAATTTGCCATTTATTTCAGAGTTTGTAAACACAAGAGAGGCTATATTTCTCAGGGAAAAGAAGCCACAATATAGTGCGAGACCTCTACTTTTTCATCTAAACTACATTTCTGTAGAGAAAAAAAATTGAGTGGATTTGCTTAATGTAGTTAGTGTTAAGTATTTTACATTTCTGTAACTTCAATACGAACTATTCATTATCACATCTGACCATTCAGTTCTCTTAAAAACCAACTCCTTTCTTAACATTTCTTGAATTTAGTTGTATTTTGTCTTAGGGAATAGACTCACGTTTATTGTTTCTCTTAAACATGTTAATTTCTACACTAAAAACTTGTTTCAGTGCAGTGAAGTTAAACTTTAGTAATTCTCCCTACTGGTAAAAAAAAAAATTCTTTTAATGTTTGTACTTTAGAGCCACTAAGGTCTGATTCAAAGTAGAGTAGGCAGGAATTCTGTTGCATGATGGTCCTAAAATGTTTAAATTTCTTGGGAGTAAGAACTGACGTATCTAGCTGGGCGTGGTGACGTATTGCCGCGATCCACCTCTGGGAGGCCAAGGTAGGAGGATCCCAGGTTCAGGCCCAGCCTGGGCAATTTAGGGAGCCCCTGTCTCAGAATAAAGGTAGAGGAAGGGGCTGGGATGTGACCCAGTATGAAGGCCTGGGTTCGGTTCCCAGTACATACAGCCCCCACCCCCGCCACCACCAAAAAAAGACAGGTGAAGTATTGGTAATTCAGCAAAGAGTGGGTGGGAGAAATAAGTGAATTACTTAAAGATAATACTGTTACATGAAACTAGTAGATTTCTAAGTAATTCAGAAATTATCACTGCCACTGAAGCTTTTTGTCTTCATGAAAAGCAAACAGTCATACAGAAATTTCTTGTTCAATGTCCAGACAGAATCCTTATGCAAATGGTTTAAAAGTCCTTGTAGTAGTAAAACTGTTCATTGCTTAGTAAGAGTTTATTCTATGGCCTAGAACTATGATTGTTTTGATTGTGCTTATAAATGAGAACATTTTAAAGTAGCACCCTAAAATAGCTTTTCACAAGTTGAGATTGTCTTTTCCTTTTAGTCTTAAGTTTAAAATAAAGTTTAGAAGAAACTGTTTTTAGTATGTCTTATCCACTTAGCTGAGTATTCCTTGGTAGTATTACATGTTTTGAGTGATTCATAATGAAAGTAGAGAACTTAGATCTCAAAGAAAATTGAACTAAACTTGAAGAAATCTGCATGTTTTCATCATAGAGAAAATGAAACTGAGAAGATGACGTAAGAAGTTTGTCCCGGCTCATACAGCTGGTCTGGTACAGTGAAGCGTGGAAGCCAGGCTTCTGAGTTCCTTGTGTTTATTCTCCATAATGCCATTGTATCCTCCAGACTATTACTGCTGTAGTAAATGTGCTGACTTTAGTTCCAGTATACATTTAGCCTTTTTGTAACCTAGGTTCCTGATAATCACAGCAAGATTAGGACAACCTTCTCTGAGGGGAAAACATGGGAAGCCCTTGGCAGTTAGTACCCCGGAACTTGCATGCTAGAGTGGGTCCCTAATGCTGTTGTGGTCGTCCCATGTGTAGTATCTCCAGTGCTGCAAAAAGCTGGGTTAAGCCGGGTGTGGTGTCACACACCTGTAATCCCAGCACTCGGGGAGGCTGAGGCAGGAGGATCCTTGCAAGCTCAAGACCAGTTGGCTACAAAGTGAGCTCAAGGCCAGCCCGAACTGCACAGCGAGACCCAGTCTCAAAAAACAAACAAACAAACAAAAAAACCACTGAAAATGGTGATGGAATTACTTTGAGGGAAAATTATTCAGATATTTGCATTGAAAATAAGCTCTTGATTACCTGGGATAAAAAGCGCTAAGGTATACTTTGTGTTTTTATTACATCAGTTTTTAAAATAGAAATAATGGTACTACTCTAGGGGTGTTTTTGTTTTGTTTTGTTTAGAGTTAGTCTTTTATTCTGTCCCAAATCAGAGTTTTCTGTTGTGTGGGACACTTCACACCATTTCCCATCATGTTCTGGGAAAGTGTAAAAGAGACAGTTGAACACATCTGAGGTACTACTTGTTACAACTCTTACCAATTTTATCAAGTCAGTCATGCAAATTTATTGGTGAGAGTGGGAAGCTATAAAAGCTAGTTTTTTTTTTTTTTTTTAATTTGAGGAGCCGGGGGGTGGTGGCTCACGCCTTTAATCCCAGCACTTGGGAGGCTGAGGCAGGAGGATTGTTGCAAGTTCAAGACCATCCTGGGCTACAAAGTGAGTTCAAGGCCAGCCTGAATTGCATAGTGAGACCCTGTCTCAACAAATAGGGCCGGGGAGTTAGCTCAGTGGTATAAGTGCCTGCCTGGCAGGCGTGAGGTTGTGAGTTCGATCCCTAGTACCAAAAAACAAAAACAAAAAATTTGATTAACCTGCTTTGTGTGTCTCTGTCTGCCTAGCATTAGTTTCCACCTCAAATAAAAACATGTACCAAAAAGGAAGTTGTAATCTTTCAAAATTAGAATTTAAAAAATTGTATCAAGTGCAAGGTTTTCAAAGTTAAAAAGGAAAGAAAGAAAAAGTGACTTATAATTTCACAAGAAATCCTCAGTTTTGTTTTTTTTTTTTTTTAAGAATGAGTGAGTTGCAAAAGTGATAGGAAGTTTCAGCGGTACAGAAAATAGGAAATGAAGAGCCTCCTCAGCCTGAGACGCTCTCGGAGGTGACTGGTATCAGGTCCTTACATACCTTTTTTTGAAAAAACAAAACTGATGCATGTCCTAGCTCAGCTTTCTGCATTATCTTGAAGTACTTTTTTTTTTAACACATTTTTTTTCTCTTGTAACACGAACAGTTCTCTTATTAATGGATTCATACTGTTGCATTGTTTGGAAGAGCTGTATCATTTCTAGCTGGTTACATGATGGACTTTCAGCCCCCACCCCAACCCAGTCGGGCTGTGAACAGCACTGTGATAATGAACTGTGCACAGAGAGATTAGTGTACTTGCTGGGTCTGTCAGTAGGGTTCAGCTTGTGCTGGCGAAGTGATCTCTCCAGAGTGGCTGAGACAACAGTTTCCACCAGTAACGCGTGAGTGCGTTTTAAATGCATTTTAACCCCCAATTTAAAGTTTTTGCTGCCTACTCTCATGGTTTGAGCATTTTCTAAAAGTAGCTTTTGTATAAATGCTTACCTTGGGTTTTGTTTTTCTAGTTGACTATAGTGATTAATAGTAGATGTTGAGTTTTTCCTGGAGGGTATTGTTAAGTGGAGATACCAGGCCCTAAAGAGAGGTAGTTAACAGTCTGGCATGACCTATGTCAGCTTGTGTTCATATATTAAATATGAACTGATAAAACTTCCAGAAGGAAAGAGAAAGTAACAAAGAAAGAGGTAAAGGGAGGAGAACATTTTGTGATTGTTCTCTAGAAGGCAGAGAGAAGGACCCCTGAGGTCAGGTCGAAGCCTAGGATCTGCCTTCATCCGCTCTGCCTGCGTCCTCAGGTGTGCCAGTCCGTGCGCTGAGATGGGTGGGGTTCAGTTAGGGGCGTGTAAGTAGCCCTGGAAAATGGTGGTAGCCTTATGTAAATGTAAGTGCTGTCTGTTTCTCTTTCAGTTCTGAATAAGTGTTGCCCTCATTCTGTACTGAAACCTCTTATGATACAAAACTCATTTTTTTAATCTTGAAAGATGATCATTTTGTCAGTTGAACAAAGTAATGTCCACAGGTTCCCAGTGTGAACTGTTGAAATGCCAATTTTCAGATGCTCGTCTTTGATTTAATTGGATATAATTAACTTGGGAGGAACTAACCTCCTCCCTGCTAAATTGATACAATAGAGTTTTATTTTGGACATAAAGCACTAAAATGTATCCAGGTACAGGTGTGTCCCTCCCTATTGCCTCTCCTCAGACTGCGTCACAGCCGGTCACTGGGCCACCCCAGCATGTCTGACATGGTGTGGTTGTTACTGTGATCCTCAAACAGTGGGTGTTCTGCTCTGTGCAAGTTGTGTTTACAGATCCTTGTAGATCGCTCAGCATTGGGTATCTTCATGAATGGAAAGTATTTGGAACCTTCCACAGCTTTGAAGTGGTAACTGTAGGTCAGTAAAGCACTGATTGGTATGGTATTTATTGTCATTTAGTGCTGGTGAGACCTCGTATAAACTGAAGTATAGGAGATGCCATTTACAACTTGGTGTCTGTGCTGGTATCTAATATCAGTAAAAACCATACCTTTTCATCTTCAGCAAAGTTGTTTTTAATCAGAGTTATTAGAGCATTCAAAAAGAACTAAATGCTCGAGATTTGCTGAGCTCCTCTTTCATGAAAACCGCTGGTTCTCCTTGCTTACACCACCACGTAAGTGTGCTCCAGAGGCTTGCGGGCGTGAGCGGCTGGGCGGGGCGGAGGCTGCCTCTGCTGCACCCCTGCACAGAGGCCGTGCTCTGGGGGAAGTGAAGTAGACCGGGTGGGTCCATGGTATAGAATATTGATTTGCTGCGTAACAACTCGAGTGCTAGTTAAATGTTTCGAGTCAGGAATGTGTGGCCATGCCCAGAGGTTAAGTAAGCTAGAAATCCCTTTTTAGGGTCACATTACTCTACCCGTCACCCTGTTCACCAGCTTCCCTTTAGAGAACCAATCTAAAAAGCACCAGATCTCGTTCTGGCACAGTAACGTTTAAATAACGATAGCAGCGTGGTGCTGGCTGAAGACAGTGCTGTCGGGAAGAACCACTCTTAGGAGTGTTTGAAGAAAAAACGTGCCTCAGAACGGCCTAACCTGACTCTCCATGCGGGGTCTAGAGTGCCACACCTGCTAAGCAGCATAATGGGAGCCGTTTTCAAATGAATTCGAACACCATATGGGAATTTGTCTCAGCCCCTAGCTTTTCCTTACTTCTGTTGGGTCCTCCTGGCCTGTCCGCCTCACTGCTTACCGGAGGGAAGGGTGCTGCCTGCGCCCTGGCCCTCGGCGGCTGGTGCTTTGGGGCTTCCACCTTCCCTGACTTCTAGTGGGCCTGAAATGGTAGCCCTGAGCGGTTTGACCAGATTTTATCCGCAAAGTTCATGTCAGCTATGCATCTTTTGAGTTAATTCACTTTGTCTAATAAGAATTTATGTTTATAGATAACTCGTTTATAATTGTAAATTAAGATAAAACACAGCCACGTTCTGTCAAGTGGTAACATTGCTTAAATACAGTTGCTTCCAGTTTTATCTTTAGCTTATCCATTTGCTCGTGGGCGAGTTGGTGAGGTGGACAGGTGCAGTCAGGAAACCCCGGGGTGGGGGTCTGAGGTCTCCCCCCTTGCCAGGGTGTTCTAGCTCAAGGGCTTTGCCAGTTCCGTAACAGCCTGAAAACATGGTTTGTGTTAGTAACGATGGCCTGTATGGTGTTTAGTACTTAGGTGACATTTTTGTTTTTCCTTTGCTTGCTTACAACGTAATTTTTCTTTAAAATTGTATCTTTAAATTGTTTCTGTCTCCCTTTTCAGAACTCATCTTTAAAGCCATAGATGACACTGATAACAAACTTAGTGTGTAGTGTGTGTGCGTGTGTATCCATAGGAGAGATCAATTTCAGGAAATTCCTAGACCTAAAAACATACCTTAATCCATGTATGTTATGCAGCCCATGTTTTGTTTTCAAAAGTGAGTGAATTCTGTATCATTGTCATTATAGGTCGGGGAGTGTTTGGGTTTCTCTGTGTAAACATAGTGGGAGGGAAACGTCTGTATGTGGAGGGTTAATTGGTTGTAGACAATCCGGACACTGAAGCTTACCGTAGTTACTGGTGGCACGTTAGTTACCAAGTGATTTCTCTGATGTTCGTGAAGTTACAGTGTGCAAAAATGCTAACTTGTCTTCTTTTCTCCCCCTCAGCCATCTGTTGAATCTTCAAGTCCAGGTAAGTATTTTTCCTATATTTTTAATAATCTTTGACTAATTGTCCTATAGTTGTATAAGGGCTAGAGGAGTTAGACTATCATCTGACTTGCTTTTCTTCTGAATGCTTCTTTTCTCTGGGGAGAAAGAAATGGATGAAATGTTTGACTGCCCATGAAAGTACAGGTGAGGCTGCTGTGAGTTCACCCTCATGCCTATCTTTGGTCTCTTTCTCTTTCTGTCTTTCTCTCTCCCTTTTTCTTTCTCTCTCAAATTACCTTACGTATATCTTATAGTTTTACATTGTTATTTGAATTCAGGTATATGTGAAGTATCTTTTTGAAAAGGGAGTCAGTTAGCTTAAAAATACTTGTGTAGGAAATGAAAATTTTTCATTTGAGGAAAAAATTGTTAGTGTATTTACTACAGGAGGGAACAATTGAGTATGCAAAAGGTTCAACAGGTAAATGTTTAGTGTTATAAATTAAGTATATTATTCTTAGATTGTAGTGGTACCAAGTTTTATCCTCTTAAGGTTTTTAGTATTCTCGCTCAGATGCAGTAGATTCTTCTATTCCTGTCTTAGAAGTTGCAAACTTGTGATCCTTGAACCCATTTGAACCACATATTTGGGGGGGCACTATAATAATCTTTAAAAATTAAAATAATTCCTATGAAATCTAGCTTGTGAGTTCACGCTCAGTCCCAGGACTTGGCCTCACAGGGCCAAGTGTCCCTGTGTGGCAGTGATTGGTCGTTAGATCACAGTGTGGGCAGTCAGTCCGGGGTGAGCGGGAGAGTGTGAAGGGTCGCTCACAGGTCTGGCTGTGTTTTATTTGAAAGCGTGTACTCACATATGCTGAGATATGGTATGTTTCACACTGCTGTATTTTCATAGTATTGAAGCAGTCGCATTTCTGTGTTTTAAATTACAGGAAGGCCGCTTTTCACAATGTTCAACACAATATAAGCCCTTTTTAGTGACCCAGGGTCCTTTGCATGAGCGCAAGTTATTACACTCTGTGAGGACTAGATTACTTCCAGAACACACTTAAATAACCAAAATGCTCAGTTTACAGTTGATTTCTCTATTTCCACTAAAAATGTCTTTTTCTTACGTGCTTTACAGTAAAGTACATTAAGTTTTGTGACATTTGTGAAACTCAAGGAGCTTTTTAACTTTTGGTTTATGAATGTGTTCTGGATGATTAACATTGCAGTGATCTGAGCTAAGTGTTGTCTCACCATAGCATTGTTTCTAGTAATTTTTCTTTCAAAACACATTGAAAAAGCAGGTTCTTGTGTTCATAGTGATACTGCAAGTGGAGTGAGTTTTAGGTACTCTGATGAATTTCGAAGAGCAGATGCCTAAATAAATAAAGTAATTGCTTCAGATCGGGTAGAAATAAATGGGTTCCACAGTTTGTGTCCACCTGAGCAGAACTGGAGGAGGAGTAGACTTGAAGAACACAAATGTTTCTAGTAGCTTTTGCTACTTGCTGATATGTAGGTGTTAAGATTCATGTTGTTTATATTTCTGTTAGGTTGTTTTAAGACTGAGGGAAATCATCTGCATTACACAGTCTTTGTGGCCTCAGGCTTGTGCCCAAAGGAATGTTTAATATTCTCTTAGACAACGATAGTTTTAGGGAGTTAAGAAAGTTGGTGGAGGAAACCAGGAGTTGAGGCCTCATGTAAAAAAATTTATTGGTCCACTGGTAGAAAGCTTTGCCTTTTTTAGCATCTGAGGTTGGGAGTCAGTATTAGTAATTGCTCTCATGTGACCACAGTCAGTGGTTTGTTTAGGGATTTTGTCAGTATAAACCAAAGAGGAGGCGCAGTGTAAGTTTGCGGCTTTAAGACTGATAGTCATTAGAGGTGGGAATTAAGGCAAGGGTAGAAAAAATTGTTAAATGGTTAAGTAAGTACACATGAATATATTGTAAACCAAATCTGTCTTTGAGTCTTTGAAAAGATGTAAATTGTCCTGGGTCTGGTGTGCACAAACCTGTAATCCCAGCACTTAGGCAGGGGCAGAAGGATTGTGAGTTCAGCACCACCATGAGCTACCTGGTGAGACCCTGTCTTAAAATAAATGAAGTATAAGATACCTCCTGCAGGAGAAAAATAAAAACAGAAACAAAACCACCAAGCTTTTTAGTAATCGTGCAGTAAGGCGGGATCTCCCAGCAGATCCATGGCGTGTGCCTCCCTCTGAAGCAGGGTCCTCACTACACAGAGCTTCGCATTTACAGTCACTAACAATGCACTGCTAGGGTTTCCCCTTAGAAACGGCCTCAGGATGGGTCCAGCAATGGGAGGCATCAGAATGGTTAGTTGGTCCTAGAGACCGAGGTGAGAAGTCTGATAAAACTGAGGTCAATTATGGCAGAAGAATAATTGAAATTAAAAGTTTGTAAAACAGTTCTGTTTGTGGGAAAGGAGCTGGAGGAAGGAGATGTGCCCCTGCACTGTGTTTTTTGATGTGGGGAAGTGAAATGGGCTTTGTAGATGCTACCAAAGAAATGGGGCAGCCGGGTGTGGTGGCGCACACCTGTAATCCCAGCACTCGGGAGGCTGAGGCAAGAGGATTGCTTCGAGTTCAAGGCCAGCCTGGACTGCATAGTGAAACCCTGTCTTAAAAAGAAAGAAAGAAAGAGAAACGGGGCGTCGGGGAAGTCGTGTAAGGGTCATGACTTGGTGCTGTGCACTCGAGGCGTGAGAAGGTACTAAGCAGTTAGGGATTCGGCGCAGGCATTTATGACAGTAACTTGCCTTCAGCGAGAATGCTGCCAAAGGTAATAGGAGACCCAAGCAGTGGCCTTGGGTTTTTAAGGAGCCTTTCTGCCTACGAGGGGGAGAAAAAGCATAGTATCACTTGTAGTTGCCACCGTCTCGGAAGATTGTCAGGAACACTGCGAAGTGTGGGGAGATTTTCCATCGAAAACTCAGAAGAGAAAGCAGTCGGGATGTAAAGCTGTAGCTAAGTCGGTGGCTTTCCTGTGGGACCCTTGTGTCTGGTCTGTCACGTGGTGATAAATGTCTCACTACAGTTATGCAGCCTTTTCTCAATGTCCAGGAGAAGTAATAACGTCTTTGTAAATCATTTTAAAACTTGGATAATTGTCAGCAGCTCATTTTTACTGTAATCTGATATGAGATCTGATTCGGCAGATAGTTATTTGTTACATTTAATAGCAGTTTCTTATGCTTTTCAGTGAGCACAGTGTCTTCTGTACCTCTTGCATCTGACTGGGTTTCCAGCGACTCATCTTAGTGAACAGGGGCTCTCCGTATGGAGTCTTCCGGGCAGGATTCTTCAGGACTTACAGGCGGAGCTGGAACTAGGCAAAGGATTCCCAGTTCATCTTTGCCACTACTGGCTCTGAGTTTAGAGGTGCTGTTTAAACTCTAAACCTTGAGTCTTTGATTTTTCCCTTTTTTAGTGGGGTAGTACTGACGTGATAGGATTGTGTGAAGATAGACGATGTGTGTGAAATGCGTGAGCCCACGGTCTGGCACGTGGCAGGCTGCGTTTTTTGCTTATGCCCGGGGTGGTGCTCCATGCCTGTAGAGCAGCACTCAGGAGGCTGAGACAGGAGGATCTTCGAGAGCCCAAGGCCAGTGTGGAATACATAGTGAGACCCTATCTCAAAAACAAGCAAGCAAAATGGTGCTTATTTACAAAGCTGTGGGAATGACTGAAGAACCTTGAGCCTTCATTAAGACCTTATCTCTAGAAGATGTCAGTCTCTATGTCTCATTATTTTACTCATTGATTCGTACACCAAGATGAAACATATAATTGGATGGAACCATCAACATTTAAATTGATAAAAAGATGGCTGATTTTTTAATGTTAACCCATTTATATCGAAGATTGAGATTTTTTGAATTTTTGCATAAAATTCATTATGTTACCTAGAAGAACTTGAGGAACACGAATTTGAAGAGAATACATTTCACTGTGTGCCACTGTTCCGGGGGTGCCAAGGTCGGGTCCCTGGGGCGCAGGGTTCAGCCCCGTGTTCATTCCTCAGCTGCAGCACTGTGGCCGTGGTCAGACGGGAGGCCTGGAGCACCAGCCCAACTGTCGGCCCGTCACGAGGGTGGCCCTGGCAGATCCCGCGGCCACCTGGCTAAAGATGCACTCAGTTGCCCTAGATTATTTTAAATGTCTCTGGTAAGAGTTTTGTATGAAAGTTGAATAAATTTTGCTTTTATCTCTGAGTTATTTCAATTCAAACATCAACTGAGTTACTTAAATGCTGGAATATGTTTCCTGGGAAGCGCTGATAAAAGAATATTCTGTTCATTCGTGCTTTCACCGGGCTACGTGCAGTCACGTTGGCGCCCGCACTGTCGAGTGATTGCATCACTGAGTGAGGAGCGTGGGGAGCGAACTCACAGACCTAGGTGCTGTCGCCCTCCACACACCCAGCCAGTAGGTCAAGCGCTGTCCGCACTGCCTGGAAGGCCCATGGCTGGGTTCAGCTGGCCTCTTCACATGACCAGGGCTTCTAGGGCCAGAGAGTATCAGACAGTCATCAGATGGCTCAACTTGTGATCCCCCCCTCCACAAACAAAAAGGCCATTCTTACTTGATAGGACCACTCTTTACAAGGTACACTTCGCGTTTAGAAGGTTATGACACCATTTTCAGGTTGCAGAGGCCACACTTCTGTCCTGTTGTGCAGTGCGACTGCAGGATGAGGCAGGGCAGTGTGAGGAGAGCTGTACGGGGGGTGGCAATGAGGTAGGGCGGGAATTCTAAAAAGCAAAACCTTCAGTGCGCATAGCTTTTTCCTTGTACTTCTTTGACTTTTATCCAACTTCAAATAAGTGATGCATATACACTAAATCAATATTAATAAGACACTTAATTTGGTTCACCAAACTTTTTAAAATATTCTTTACCAGGAGGTTCAGCAACATCAGATGACCATGAATTTGATCCATCAGCTGACATGCTGGTTCATGATTTTGATGATGAACGAACATTAGAAGAAGAAGAAATGATGGAAGGAGAAACAAACTTCAGTTCTGAAATAGAGGATCTTGCAAGGGTAAATAATATTAAGAGCTAGGGGATAAAGTGGTTGTAACTTTTTGTGGAGAGAAGAAATCTTGGTTCTCTCTGTATTTTGGGGGGAAGTTGTATAGTTCATATTGAAAAAAGTCCGTGTGATCCTAGATAGGATAAAGCTTGACATGAAGGGATTTAGAAGTAGCTGAATTATGTGAAATCATAGAGTTGAAAGTGGCTTTGGTGCAGCATTGCAGGCCTGGGTCACAGGATTCTAGATTCCCTCTCGTACGCCCGGCCTCCCACAGTTAGCGCACCTTGTGTTGTCCCCTGCCCAGCCCGAACGTCTCACCCTGCGCCTGCATCCTGCTCTCTCTGCAGTGCTGTGGCGTGTGTCCTCCCCTCTGGCTTTCACTGTGCAGCCACTGCTGCCTTTTCTCTCTGCACTGTTTCTCTCAGCAATACTCAATGCAAGTTCCCTCTTTCTACTTGGGTTCTGGACTCAGCAGTGTCATCCCCCATTTCTCTTCTTCGTGTTCTGTGTCCTCTACAGGCCCTTCTTTCTTTGTTTTGTGTTTTGTTTTGTTTTTTGTGACAAGGTCTTGCTATGCAGTTCCGGCTGGTCTTGAGCTCACTTTGTAGCCCAGGCTGGCCTTGAACTTGGGACAATCCTCCTGCCTGAGCCTCCCGGGAGCTGAGATTACAAGCGTGTGTCACCACGCCCACCCTTCTCCCTTCGTTTCATTACCTAAGGTTAAAGTGTTTCCAGACCCTGACCCTTGGCTCTCGGCCTTCTCTTTTCCTCTTGTGTCTCGATCGTTGTCCCTCAGAGTGTAGGTCGAGGGCCAGCTGCATTGGGAGTATCCGTGGACTCAGGAGAGCAGGCTCCTGTGGCTCTGCTGCCCTGCGGCAGGGGAGGTCTCTGTCCTCATGGGGCAGGTTCGAGTCACACGCCCGTCACGTTTGAAAGTTCCTACGTACCGTGACCCATCTCCGTGGTGTCCGGTCCCCCTCGTTTGTATGTGTAGCGTTAGGTTATTCCCTGTCCCCGGTATCTGGGTTGAGATTTTTGCTCAGCTATTCCTACACGCGTCGGAATTGTCAGCGCCCGGTGCTCTCCCCTCCCTCCCTGTACTTTGCCTTTCTTCCGTGTCTCTGTAAAAACTGGCAGTTCCGTTTATCCTGTTCCAAAGTCAGAGACCAGGAGTCCTCGTCCTCCGTGCCCAGTATCCGTCCTCGAAGTATTGAGCCTGGCATTTCCCTCCCAGCCTGCCTCGCCTTCCTCTTCTGCGGCAGCTCTGACCCGGTTGCCGCCCAGTTCTTCCTAAATAGTTACGGCAGCTTCACAGCCAGCCTCCCCATCTCCTCTTCACGCTCTTGCTCCTGGTGTGCTGGCCCCCAGCAGCGCTGATCGTTCATGGAATAATTCCCTGTATTTCAGCCTTCTGGCTTGGCCTTTCCTCCTGAAGACGGTCCAGACTCCTGCGTGTGGCTCGCAGCCCTGTGCCGTGTGGCCTGCTGTCCGTCTACCAGGCTGTCCCGGCCTGCTCTGTAGGGCTGCCTGAGCTGCGTTTGCTGCTGGGGTGGTCACTTGCTTCCTGCTTCAAGGCTTTCAGCTTACTCGCCCTCTCTTAGGGCTGGTTCCCTGTCTTCTGGGTTTGGTGTTACTCCTCAGTGCATTTCCTATCCCCTAATAGGCTTTTCAAAACAAAACAAAACAAAATCCTGTGCTTTTTTCCCCCAGAAACTAATATAATGACTATATGTTTGTTATCTATAGTCTCTGTTAATTTTTTGAGGGGAGTGACACCAGTGTATTTCATGGTAAATGAAAGCATTGAATGAGTGAGTACCTAAGTTAATCTGGTATGCGCTAATAAAAGTTTGTTACATTTGCAGTTGCTATACTCCATGATAAAAAGAGCATATGCTGTAGGATACAGTGCCTCCTTCTAAGAATTTAGAAAATATACTGTGAAAAATTATTAATCTGTGTTTCAGAATTTTTGTTTGTAACTTAAGTATGAAAGAGCTTGAAAAGATCTCACCAAGTGGTCTCCCTTCGGGTCCTCCCGAGCTGGTTTAGTCTGCAGTGCCCGAGCAGCTCTGTGCTTTATTCTCCGGATCTGAGAACACAGTGGGTCTAAGTGGCAGTGATGTGCATTGGTTATCACAGCGCCTTTTGGCACTGGGTTCAAAAGCACACAGTGAACTTGGGGTCAGAATTGTTCTTTAAGGAAGAGGCTGGAAAGCTATTCAAAGGACAAGGATAGTTGCCTGGATGATTCAGATCCTAGTTGAGCACCAAGGGGAACAATTAGTTTAACAATGATGATCACTTCCTGTATTTTTGAAGTGAAAAGGCAGTTGTTTTCGGTTATTTGCGTATGTTCACAGAAATGTCTGTCACTTTAGACGGATCTTACCGATTCTGAATAGAAGACTAGCATAAAAAAAGGCAAAGGAGGAGGAAATGGTGTATTTTCCATCTTACCACATTCTTTATTAGCAAGAATTAATCAAGTACAGTGTGTAACAGTATATGAGGTGGTATGATGGTTTTCTTCTACTTCAGGAAATAGGGTATTACATTTAATTAGTATAATACTGCTCATGGGCTTTACCAAAATTTTGGGCATGCTTTTGTCCTTTCTTTTTTTGTCCACCCCTTTCCCCAGCTTTTTTTAGCTCCCTGAAATTAGCTTTCACCTGACCTTCCTTTAGAAGCAGTAATTAAAATAGAATTATTTACAGAGAATGCAGAAAGGAAGGAAAAGACAGTGGAACACGCCCCCTGTCCTTGTTGCAGCCCAGATGGTCCTACGCCTTTGCGGGGTCGCCTGTCTGCTCCCGGAGGTGCTTCCAGTTTAACTTTCAGTGCTGCATTGCTAATAATGCTTCATCTGCTCCTGGGTTAAGGTGGCGGAGGTCCTGTTTTGTTGGGTTTCCTGGAGTTGTAGTCTCTTTAGGTATGAATCAGACCAGATGAATTTTAATTTTTAAAAGTGAGTAAGATTTTGTCACAGTGACTTGATGTGATTTTACAGAAGCAAAACAGTTAGAGTAAGAAGCGGCAAAGTGTTTTTGAGCTGGCACTTTGGTTGCATGAAATTGTTTTTCGATGTAATTTTGTGATAAAACTCTTGACAGTTTGCTCATCAGTCAAGAGTAATTCAGTAGTATGTGGTTTTAAGTTCAATCTGGATTCTAAACTTTTTTGTGAATACTTGACAGAAGCAGCTTTTTTGTTTACTATTATATGCATTTATGTTATTGATACAAAATGCCTTTTAATTGTAAGTTTGGCATTTAAATGTTTTAATAGAATTGGGTGTCTTAGAATTACCGGTGGCGATTGGAGAAGGGATGTCAAAGTCATTCCTGTAATAAGCACTTTCATTTTCTGTGAGTTAGAATGGTTGACTTTTAACTTTTTTTTTTAACTTCAGATGCACTCTTAACAGATGAAGAAAGATCAGGATTAGCTATATCTTTATATATTCAGATACATTTTAGAAAAAATATTAATATGTAATACAAACTTACAAGCATTAGGCATTCGCAGTGACTAGAGAATAAAAATGAAAATGTGAGAGATTTTCCTGAAGTATATGCGTAGCCTGAATTTTAACAGATTTAAAAGAAACCCCAGCATGGCCTCATCCCTGCAGATTTTATCTTCTACACATCCCCAAACCCAGGAGGTCGGTTACCTTAGGAACTGGCCCTTGAGTGTCATTTGGATGTGGTCCCCTGGGCCTCCCTGTCCGGAAATGAGTTCTTTCCTCTGTCTCGCCTCTTCGCAGGCGCTTCCCGCAAGCGGTGTTGGCGTCGGTGTCAGTGGCAGAGCCGTGTCTGTCCCTGCCTTGAAGGCCCGTGTGTGCTGCTGCGAGCGGCTGTCCCGGCAGGACTGAAGCCTGGTGTGAGGGGGCTGGGTGCCGCCCCAGCTGGGTGTGACTGTTGCGTGTTGGTGTTTGGTGATGTGACTCTGCGGTCGTGCAGTCACGCAGACTCCGCAGCAGAGTGTCCGCGTCTCTCTCGGCCTGCGTGTGTGGGCGCAGCTGCTCCTCTGTTCCCTGTGGTGCTCGGACAGCTGACTCCCGCGTGTCCCGCGCCCCTCCTTGTTCCTCGGTCTGTCAGTCCAGCACCTGTGTCTTCTGCTACGTCAGGACGGTGCCCCCGACCCTGAGGTCCCGGTTCCGGAGGGCGGTGCGTTTGCTACACACCTGAGTGACAGTCTGACTGCTAGGATGGTGACAGAGCTGCATTGGTCAGTGCATGACATCAGAGTAACACCGTCTCGCTCCAGTTGTTTTTACTAAAATAATATCAAGTATTTTGCACAAAGTCTGGCAAATAAGAAGCACTACATTAGTCTTAGTGATCACTCTGGATTTTCAGGGATCTGTGCTGGGCTGTGGAAATGCACGGCTGACCGCAGCACTGTCTCTCTCTGCTCCCCTTGGTCTGCATCTTTAACCTTGATGTGACTGGGAATTAAGCACTGCCGCTTCATTGCGCTGTTTGGTTTAAGCTGAAGGAAGCCCCTCCGAAGCTGGTAAAACGTCGAGTTTAGTAGCAAAGCTAACGAGATGTTCCTAGAAGTAGGTGACTGACGGTCCCTACTGGAACCCCATGCTGCTGGCAAATTTTTATTTATCCTTTAGTTTTTACTGCAGAGGGAAAAATAGAATGTTTGCTTTCCAGGATATCTATACTGTTTATAGCATCAGAATCTGGAGAGCACAAAGACAAATCCATCTGGACTAGCGTACTGAAAATGAAGAATTTGGTGCACGGCTCATGGGATTTCATTAAGAGTGTCGACACAGCCAGGCCTCAGGGACACAAGTCCGCCCAGAATATATTTCCTTCCTTTCTGCTTTTCTACCTGGCTGGCTTCCTTTTTGCAGATTAACTTTCCTCATAGAAAATTGTCAGTCCCTAGATCTCCAGACTTCGCTTGAGACAATTTGTGCATCTTCTTTAGCAGCTGTTCATAAAATTGCAGAAACAAAATGTGAAGCAGGGTATCTTCACCCTTCCCCCTCTCCACTTGCTGCTGGGTGAAGGTTATTACTTGTAAGGACCAAGGAGAACTAGCCAAAGAAAGCACAAATCTGTTTGGGCCTGTATTGTGGTTGCCAATCTAAGTGTTCACAACGTTGTTACTGTAACAAAAGAAGAGAAGGACATCCCTAGACTGAGGGGTACGCTGTACCCTGTCACACAGAGGCAAAAGCCCGCAAAACCGGCAGATTTTCGTCTCCAAAGCACCCAGAAAGAGAAAGGTGTGCAACAGTGTCAGAGCACCCACGACTGGCCTGGCGTGGTGGGACCTGCCTGTGATCTTAGCACTTGGGAGGCTGAGGCAGGAGGATTGCTGTGAGTTCAAGGCCAGCCCAAACTGCATACTGAGACCCTGTCTCAAAAAGATGAAAGGAAAGAAAGCACCCAAGGTTTAGCATGTTTTCCATATCCCACAGCACAAAGGCCAGCAAGTTGCTCTGAGGAAGGAGTGTGCTGGGAAAAGGGAGGAAGAAGCCAGGCGTGGTGGTGCACACCTTTAATCCCAGCACTCGGGAGGCTGAGGTAGGAGGAGCGTTGTGAGTTCGAGGCTGGCTTGGGCTACAGTGCAAGTGCAAGGCTGGCCTGAGCTACATAGTGCGACCCTGCCTCAAAAAACTAGGTCTGGGAGTTTGGCTCAGTGGCTTAAGTGCCTGCCTGGCTTAAACACCTGCCTGGCAGGTGCGAAGTTGTGAGTTCAATCCCCGGTGCCGCAAAAAAAAAAAAAAGAGGAAGAGGCTGCAGACCTAGAGAATGAAGGAAGCCGAAGCAAAACACTGGGAACTGATGGCCAAAAGACACAGACTGCCATCCACATCTGAGTCTGAACCCAGTGAGAATGAGCCCACGCCCCCAGCCGCCTTCCGCCTTCTCTGTGTGGGTTTCTGTCGGTAAGCGTGGTAATTCAGTGCCTGTATGCAGTGTGTAATGATCAGGTCAGAAAAAAGTACTTCCACCTCTTGGACCCTCAGTCATCTGTGTAGTCTTGTAGCCATTTGAAATGCAGGGGGCTTTGACCTGTAGCCGCTCTGCTGTGACACAGAGCCAGAAGGAACCCCACACTGTGGTTCAGGGCCCGTCTCCCGCCCTCAGCCCCTCCCGTCTAGTGCCAGTCTTCCACTCGGATCTTCTGCAGGGTCACTGACGCGTGACCTCAGAGCAGTAAGAACTCGTGTTTGTCTTTCTGTGTCTGTTTTACTTCCCATAATGACCTCTGCTTCCATCTGTCTTGCTGCAGAGGATGGTCTTTTTTATGGCCAAATAGCGTTCCGTCATAGAATAACCTTTTGTTGGTATTTTACCATAGATGTGTCAGGTGTGTGGTTCTGAAGGTGGACCTCTACTAATAGCAGCAGCTTTACCTGAGACCGACCCACCTGAGATCTGTTGGGTGGTGGACTCCAAGATGGGGCCCAACACATTTTTTTTTTTTTTTTTTTTTGGTACAGGGGATCGAACTCTACCCGGCACTTGCCAGGCAGGCGCTTACGCCACTGAGCTAAATCCCTGGCCCCCCAGCACTTCCACAGCTTTGAAGTTCTTTTGATGCCCTTAAATGACAGGCCATCAGTAGAAAACAATGATCCGATTAGTAATTTACTTGGTTTCTTAGGGCGGACTGAGTGCCTTGGTCCTGTGAGAAGACGAAGTCCACACAGAGCACTGCCATTAAACAGCCCTGTGGTTCTCAGCGTAGAGTGAAAGCTTGGGGTGACGGGGCATGGCAGTGCCTCCCAGAGTCCCAGCCATGGCGAGGCTGCAGCAGGTTTGCGAGTTGTAGGCCAGCCTGGGCCACATAATAAAACCTGATTGCAAATGAAAGATGAACGAGTGCACCAGAGGTTATGGGCGTGCGTATGAGGGCAGTTCCAGGGGAAACGAAGTGTGAGACGGGCTCCTCGGCTCTCGGGGCCTGCACACGTGGTGCGTGAGCCGCAGGTGGCTGCGGGGATCTGGTCCTTGTCCGGCACCTCGGGCCCTGCGCAGTGGCGCTCACTCCTGGCAGGGACGCCGGGCTAGGTTGCCCGGCTGAGCTGCTGCTCCCTTGAGTGCAGGCTGCCTCGGGAGGTCTGGGTGTCACGGACACCTGCCGATATAGGATGTTTCCGCTGGTTTCCTTGTTTGCAGGTAGAAGCAGCAAACGAAAGCAGGCAGGTCCAGTGAGATTCTGTTCTGGCTGTGTTTTCACTTTGGAGAGAGAAAAACTAAGTGAGGTGTGGAATACAAACGTTCCTTGTAGGAGGTGCTTCGTGCCAGCCGCTTGCTCCTGTGTGTAGACCTGACCTTCTCTCTGTCTCTCTGTCTGTCTGTCTCTCTGTCCTTTGAATTTCTGTTTGATTCCTGAGGCAGCACTGACTCCTTATTCCAAGGCTTCAGTGTCCTGCAGCACACACGCAGCATGCGGGCCAGCTCCGAGCCGTCCGGCAGTTCGGGTCGCGCTCCGGGAGCAATGTGAGGGTGGTGGGCTCGGTGTCTGCTTGGCGTTCGGCTGGAGCACCAGGCCCGTGCCCAATGGGTGTGTCACCACTCCTCAGGCCAGGGCTGCCGGTGACAAGGTGTCTCCGAATCAGTTTCTCTTGCAGGACGGTTCACAAATTGACTCATAACTGTCCATTTACAATGTGAAGAGGAAGTATTAAGGACAGTTTCTTCCTGTTAAAAAGAAGTGTACCTTGTGAGCGTTAGGTTGCTTCTTGCTCGTGGGTTCTGAGTGACGGAGCGAGTCTTACGGTCTGAGCGGTAGTGTCACCAGCTTGCCCTCCAGTCCCGTGTGCACGTGCTCAGGGTCGCAGTGTGTCCACACTTCCTCTGCCCAGCGGTGAGGCCCAGCGTGCTGAAGCCGTGCGGAACAGTCGTGGCACGAGCTGCGTTTTCTAGCTTCCAAGCTGACATTTCTGTGGATTGTCAGAGCATGCGTTGATGTGTGTTGTGTGCATGTCCGATGTGTTCAAACTGCTTGGCGTTTTTGTCCTGTTTCCCTGGTACTTTATACGACTTCCCTAGGGATTAGAGAGAGTACCTTCTCCAGAAAGTGTGTCTCATTTCACTGCTGAGGGCATCTTTTCAGTTCATCCAACGAGGGTGCTTGTGGGGGGATCGAAGCCCTGGTTGAGGCACCTGGTGGGAGGAGGTGGCTCCGTTCATGGGACTTGTGTGACTTTTGAAGGGAGCTGTCTGTGAAATGAGAGCCTAGCTCTGCCGCGTGGGTGGTAGTGGTGGAGTGAGATGATTTTCCACGTAGGAGGTAGCGATCCCGTAGGGGAGCGTGTCATGTGTCTAATGCAGTGTCACCTGGGCATCGGCACTGCTTTTCAATGTGTTTTGGCCAGGCTGTGCATTTCATCCCTCTTTTCTGGGTTTAATAGCTTAGTTGAAAGCCTGTTTCTTACTTCCACTTGCTCCAAGTTAATATGGTTCATTTCATCATAGTTAATCCACGTGTAAGTTCTCATTGACTGTCCTTGTCCGTATACTGGATTGGTTGCACAAAATACTGTTTTAGACAAATGTCACTTTTATCATAGTTGAACATATTTTAGTAGCAATTAAAATCGGTCAAAAAAATCAATTAAAATTTGTTTTATAGAAATATTTAAAAGACTGGCATGTTCTTAGCCTTCAAAAATATTTTGTTTTACATTGTATAACTTGAAAATTCTTCATGTGTATTTTTAAGTGCATAGAGTGACTACATATATATGAATTACAGCCTAGAGATGTGAAGTCACTGACTTAAAAAATTGACTTTTACTTTGTCTGTTTAGGAAGGCGACATGCCAATTCATGAACTTCTCAGCCTTTATGGTTATGATAGCACTGTCCGACTGCCTGAGGAAGATGAGGAGGATGAGGAAGAGGAAGAAGAAGGTGAAGATGATGAAGATGGTGACCATGACGACCACAGCGGCTGCAGTGGGGAGAATAAAGTAAGGGCGCACAGATGTGCAGTAGTTCGTCTTCTAGCCATAGAGCCTATACAGTGGGTAATCAAAGTAGATGAAAATTTAAATTGTGAAACTTTATTAGCCAGGCCTGGTGCTGCACTCCTTTAATCCCAACACCTGGGAACCTGAGGCAGGAAGATGACTATAAGTTGAAGGCCAGACTGGGCTACCTCTTACTAAGACCTTGCCTCAAAAAACTAAATACCTAAGTAAAATTTCTTTCAGTCAAAGACACATTGCCATGACCCCCCTCAAGACACTCCCCATTGCTTCGTATCCTTTTTGGTACTTTCTGAAGCAGCTTAGGAAGTCCTGTTTTCCTAGTGTCTCTGGAAGGGGTGATCAAAAATACAGTGACCGCTGCTGCCAGGTGGCATCCAACAGAAGGGCAGGCTTGGGAAGTGTCCGCATCGATCTTACTGGATTTGGCTTCATGCGACTTCAGCTCATCCCCCGAGTCAAAGTGACTGTGACAGAGAAAGGCTTTGAATGAGTGCGGGATGCTGAGGCAGCTGCAGCTGCACAGCTGAAGACCCTCGGGAGACAGGAGTTGTAGGTCTGCTGCAGAAAGTGGCAGAAACTCTGGGCTAAGTGTGTTCCAGGGTGGGTGGTTTATTTGAGGGGAATGCATTGCAATGTGGCTTTTACTGTAAGGAATTTTGTCTTGGTTACTTTTTACTCGTTGCCGAGACAAAATACCTGACGCCCAAAATTAGGAAAGGAAAGGTTTATTCTTACAGTTTCTCGGGAGTTTCAGTCCATACTTAAGTTGGCTCCAAGATAGTGTGGCATGGCGGGCCTGCTGTTCATGGCGGCTGCAAGCTGCAAGCCTCAAGCTGCGCTGGCCAGAGAGAGAGAGAGAGAGAGAGAGAGAGAGAGAGGGAGGGAGAGGGGGGAGGGAGGGAAGGAGGCAGAAGCGGAAGCGAACAAGAGGAAGACCCGCCTTCCATTACACTGTATGTCGACTCCACCCCTGGGCGGGCACAGCAAACCGAACACAAGCAAGCGCCAGACTTAGCCCCATCAAAAGTATGTGAGCATACCCAATACAAATTTTTTTTTTTTTGATTTAAGCATTTACTGTAGGCTTCTGTCACACCTTGTATGTCCCAGGACCTGCAGTGGATGACTGAAATGACTGACAGTGCCAAATTCTGAAAATAATTTTTAAGTTAAATACAATGAGAGTTTAAATGTTGGAAATTAAGGTACTACAGAAACATGTAATACAAACACTGGAAATTCTCTGTGATGTACTTCGGAGAGGTTACAGTTTGTTCTGTGTCATTTTAGATTTCTTCTCAGTGCTTTTCTAAGTAGTTTATGACAGCATTTTTTAAAAATACTGTTGACTTGAAACAGTAAGGGCTAACCGGCAGTTCTGTATTCATTTTTTCTTATTTTATTTTGAAATAATTTTAGATGTTAGAAGAGTTTCAGAGTTGACACACACAGCTTCTGTATATTCCTCACCCAACTTCCCCTAGTATTAACAGCTTTATCAAAACTTAAGAAATCAACACTAATATAGTATTGTTAGCTAGACTGTTTGGACTTCACCAGTGTTCTCACTGATATCCTGTTTCCTGTTCCAAGAGCCAACCCTGAGCACTGTATGGCATTGACTTCCGCCCCGTGGGTATAGGGGAACAGCGTGTGGACTCCTGACCTGTCTTCAGCAGCGCTCTTTATACCCTAAGTAAATGTGATTTATTGTCCGGTAGGAAGAGAACATAAAGGACTCATCAGGCCAGGAGGATGAGACGCAGTCTTCCAACGACGACCCGGCGCAGTCTGCTGCTTCTCAAGACGCACAGGAAATGATCCGCCCACGTCGGTGTAAATATTTTGATACAAGTAAGTGTTACTGCTATATTTACAGTGTAGCTTTTACTGTTTTCTGTGTTAGCTAAAATTCTGGTGCATTTGTCACTGCTCTTTTTAAATGCATTTACTCTGCAATCTCTTTCAGAGGTAGCCGGATTCCTTGTAGGTTATTAGTTGTGTGGGACAGGGCCCTGCAGCCAGCGAATACCCCGCAGTGGTGGAAGCTGCCTGGCTCCAGCTGTGCTGTTCACATCCCGAGTCTTTCAGTTTCCACTTTCTACCTCACTTTGCCGCGGACAGCCTTTTCCAAAGGGCTGTCATGCTCACTTAGAGTGATGCGTTGTCAGAAGTACATCGCTTGGCGGTTTCTCGGTTGTGTGAATATGCCAGACTGGTGGTGAACTTGGGGCACACGTGTTGTTTTAAGACAACAGCTGTTCCCAGGAAGTTGGTTTTTTTCTACGCTAAAACCTCAGCGTTGAGGTGGAGCGGCAGAGTTGGCACCTTGTGCTCACTGTGCAGCCCGGGCGGCCTCAGACGCGCAGCGCCCCCTGCCTAGGCCTCCGGTGCTGGGGCCGCCTCGCCCGGCCCTTGGGAACCTAGGCCCTAAATCAGCACATGCTGTTTAGCTTGATAAACATTTGATGTTTGATGTAAAAATAATACAAAGACATAAGTGTAGGCAGAATAAGCAATCGTTGTATAATATTGTTACTTATTTTAGACAGTGAAATAGAAGAAGAATCTGAAGAAGATGAAGATTATATTCCATCAGAAGACTGGAAAAAGGTAGTTAGAACCTTACTTCTCTAAAACTTAGATAAATGAATTTAAAAACTCAAGTGTATTTATTCTTATGTATATTGATAAAATTGATGTGTCAGCTCTCTCATGACATTTCAGCATTTGGTAAATGTTCAGATTTGTCCTTGATACACCCAGGTGAGAGGTGCGTTTATCTTTTATCAAGTGAAGTGACAGTATGCGAAGAGTGGAACGTGGTGGCGGGTCAGTACCCAAACCCACGTTGGACAGCCAAGCTTCTGAGCTCGTCCTGAACAGATGCTAAGTGAGACTTTTGCTGCTCTGCCAGAAGTATCACATTTGTTTTTTAATATGTGTAGTTTGAAAGATTGTGGCAGCCTTGATGTCTGTTGAGTAAATTTTGATAGTTTCAATTGTAAGTTTATGTAAAGGGAAAACTCAATCATGAATTTAATGTTGACAGTAACTGACAAGTGTTTGTATAGAAAGATAGATTGGGCTTCTTTATAATTATACACAATGGCATTAGCTTTTACTTATAGAATTAAACAGTGTTACATAATTAACCAAATACTTAAAGAATTAATTTTAAGTTGTAAAGGTGTTGGCCTCTTAGGAACATGTATGCAGACTTTATTAAAGCCATTTATATAGAAGAAATGACATTATTCCTGCTATAAAATGATCACTAATCCATTCTCTTTTAAAAACAAATCCATGGGAGTTTTATGTTCCTCCTCTTCCTGGATCTGTTTTATAAATTTAGTGCATCAACAGTCATTACGTTGAAAGCCAAATAGCACAGAACATCAAATTAGTGGACTTCTGTGCTTCTTAACAAGTTCATTGAATTATTAGATCAGTTAATACTGTTGGGGCCCTCAGGTTTTGTGGGGGCAGGGGGCATGCGCCTGTGTGCTTTAAGATGGCTAAAGTTGTCTGGTTTAGAGTGCATGGGGCAGACTTAAAAGAGAGCTGACCCTATTGCTGATTAAGCAAAAGAACACCTCAGATTTAGTTTCTTCCTTTAGGAAGAATTAAATGACTCGTGTGCTTAGATTGGGCCACCTAAGAATTGCAGATTTGGGTGCAAATCAGGCCCCAGAGGAGTTGCATGTGGGCATGCATTGTGTCCACTTGCAGCAGTGTGGAGGGCACGGACCTTCTGATACGCAGTGCCGGGGTCTGACAAGCTATGTTTGTTCAGAAAGAGACTGCACACCTGCTGTGTGGCTATGAGAAACAGGAGCAGGCCCCCTTCTCCAGTAGTTAGTTTCCGCTGTTTGTGTGGACATCCCGTTAGAGAAGTTAGCCTGAGTGATCACGTCGTCAGCGTCAGATTAAATGAGACCCACAGAAAGATGCAGGAGTTGGGGAGAGCGACTCGGCGCGGGCTGCAGTGGGAAATGACAGTCAGCCCTGACGCAGTGAGTGTAAGGTAACCCGAGTGAGTCATGCAACTAAAGGCAAAAGGCAGGATCAGAAAAGTTCCTTTATGTGACCTGTTTGGGCAAGGATTTGTTCTGTCCAGTTTTTAATCAAATTCCTATACCATGCACAAAGTAAGAGGGAAAAAAAAGAGAAGTCCTTAGAGTCCTATTAAATGGCTGGTTTCTAGCACAAATTCAAGTTTATATATACCCCTTTCTCCAACATACGTTAATTGATTTTGCATCTGGAGTGTTCAGTGCTTTTCCTTGTTAAATGATGAAGAAAAGCTGGGAGGAGGTGACGGGGGGTTGGGGGATGAAGCCTTTGTGGCTGGGGAAGCCCGTCCCTTCCTCAGGAGTGTAATATACGTCCAGATTGTTTTCTCTCAGTGCAGTCTTGCTGGATAGAGAATTACAAAGATTCAAGACTTAATTTTTGAAGGCATATGAGATGAAATTGGATTATATGGAAACTAAGGTGGAAGAAACAACTTTTAAGTGAACCTGAGTTAAATAGTAGCCATAGAACTTATTGTGTGTTCCCAGGAAAGTGTTTTTGTGATTCACCTTTTCACATATAATTTGGGAATAACAATGTCAGACTATGGGGCTTGGTGAAGAGTAAATGAAAATTATCTACAGGCGAATACATCCTGACCTGGTGATACTGATGCTGGCCCTCAGTGCTCTCTCCTTCCCTTTTGTACACGGCAGAAGGCATCAGCAAGTGCACTCAGTAGAACTTGTAAACTCTGGCTTCACGTTAGAGTCACTTGGAGAACGAATGCTCCCGTCCTCTCCGCACCAGTAATGTCACTGTTCTGAACAGGCCCGAGCTCTGCTGCTGATAGGCGTCCTGAGTCGGGTTGATAACTTGACTACTGTTTGGTAGGCACAAGTGCATAAAGTTAAAAGAGGCACAGGAAGTGACAGAGGACTCTGGACAATGGAAGATATGCAGAGAAGTTAAATTTGTGGGGAAAATGTATTGTGCGTGATACCCTCTTGGAGAACTGATGATGAGAAGGGCTGGTACCCTACGCAAGCCCACTAATAACTGAATTTACATAGAGCTTGGCTTTGAGGTCATAATAGGTAAATGAGAGCCTCGTCCTTCAACGTAATGGGCGGGACCACCCCAGACCTCAGGAGTCGGTGCCATCCTGCAGGTAGACGGCTGCTCCCGTTCCTCCTGCGGGAGGGGCTGCCTGCTCGGTCCCGTGCACTGTGACACCCACCGCTGGGACCTTGGCTGGCTTCCTGAACAGCCAGTTTCACCCATTCTCATTGCAGACATTTGGTCACCAGGTTTCCTGGAGTAAAATTTAATGGTGTTTTTATGGGGGATGCATTCTCATTTTCTATGGGTTTAATGAAAATCAGGCGCTAGGCTGCTTGTCCATTGGTCCGTCCTGGGCTTTATTAACCTTTGTATCATTCTCTTACCTGCAAGCGCTGCTCCGAGACTTGAGTGTCTTGTCAGAATGGCCGAGAGCATTGAGGGCTGAGCCCCATCCCGAGTTTCCAAGGCCCTGAGTCTGGGGCGACCTCAGTGTCCTGCCACTGCTGGAGTGCAGAGACCCCTTCTGTGCAGCTGCTCTGAAAATACCACATTCGACGTTGAGATTGTCAGGCCATTTTGTGACTGACTGACTGTGTGATCAGAGCCTGCGTTGCTCTTCCCACCATTTTATTATGAATAGTTTAATCCAGTCATCTTCCCCATGCTCCTCCGAGGAGCTGTTTGTATCTTTTTTGTTTTTTGTATCAGGAATTGAACTCAGTACCTCACACTGCGCAGGCCAGCACTGTGGCATTGAGCTGCATCCCCGGCCCTGTGTGTTTTATGACAGAGAAACTTGAGAGAATATCAGACATTATTAAATCCACTAATACTCTGCTTTCTCTAAACAGGAGATTATGGTGGGCTCCATGTTCCAAGCAGAGATTCCAGTCGGCGTGTGCAGATACAAAGAAAACGAGAAGGGTGAGGCGGGGGCCGGGGAGCCGCTGGGGTTCAGAAGTGCCGGGCTGTTCCCGGTGTGTGTGATGCGTTAGGAATGTGACAGCTGGGTAATAATCCAGTTAGCTTATGAACGGGAACCCTGTGTTATGAGAACTGTGCTTACTGTTTTTCACTATTCTCCTTGTAAGTCTAGAAAAGAAAAAGTGCTGTTTGCCTTTTAAGTGATTTAAAACATCCAAAGCATTTCTTTTGAAACTTTTTCTAAGTCGGGCGTAGTGGCACACGCCTGTTATACCAGTATTTAGGAGGCTGAGGCAGGGAGATCACTGTGAGTTCAGGGCCGGCCTGGGCTACATAGTGAGACCCTGTCTCAAAAAAAACAAAACAAACAAAGAAAACTTTTTTTATATTTTAAAAGTTCTAAACTTGACCTTTCTCTACCCTTCATAATTTAGTTTTTTAAAGGAAGTTATTTTATGGCAGTAATAGGTTTAAAAACAAATTGGATACTGAGCAACTGATAAAGTTTTTTGAAACTTGTCACTACAAAAGATATAATTTGCACTTTTACAATTTGGAATACCACTCATATAGTGAAATTGTACTTGATTTTTGTCATTTTTATGTAAATGTAGTCCTAAAGTACATTATACTTTCATTACTAAAAAATTCTTGAGGATTTTTAAAACAAGAATCTGTTTCAGATTATCTGGTTAGGTAGGTTCTAGAAGGAGTGCCGTGTGTGTGTGTGTGTGTGTGTGTGTGTGTGTGTGTGTGTTTGTGTGTGTGCGCGCGTGTGTGTTCACGGAGCTCCTGTGCAGTGCCGCTGCACGCAGACGGGCACAGTCCGTTTCTTCACGCTCTTCTCCCTCCATCCCCCGGCGCTGCGCACACTGTGCCTCTGGCATGGGCCAGGCCGGGGCTGCTGCGGTAGGGAGGTCTTGGCGCTCGGGCTGGCAGCCAGGGGACCACAGGCCCGGCGGTTGCCACGCCAGAACCCTTTACACACTGTGTAAGCGTCCACAGCCTGTCCTGGCTTCCTGAATCAACTCCTGCGACAGGCAGGGACAGTATGGGCGCTGGGCAGCCCTGACTTCGTTTCGTACTGAAATTCTCCTCAGGTGTTCTGTGGACACATTTTAATTGCATACAGAAATAAATGAGCCACTGCAGTTGATTTACAGGTAATAGAACACTGCTATGCTTCACCTACACATACTAGCACACGTGCACCATTACATTCATTCTTTCTGCACATAAGTAAAGGAATAAAACCAGGTGCTTATTTTTCTAATGAGTTTAGTTTTAGCTGAAAAAGATTGTAGTACCACGTTTGAAAAGTTTTGTATTTAGTAGGTGGGAGGAAACATTCCAAGTTAGTATCGTGGTTAAAGGTAGTTTAAATGATCTCTCCATATATTTCACTTTTAATATTGGTTATCAGGCCCAGGGATACAGCTCAGCGCCTGCCTGGCAAGTGCAAGGTCCTAAGATCAATTCTCAGTACACACACACAAATTTATGTATGTATTCACTTACATATCACAGTAAGTGAATGATCACAATCCCCGATTTTAAAAATACTGCTAATTCTGGTGTGATGTTACCAGTTTCCACATGATTTTAGAAAGTAGTGGTATCTAACCTTTTTCAGGAAGAGATGTGATTTTTGAACTTTTGATAAGTTTGAAAATCTTAGTATATTGGATTGTGTAAAGATCAGACCATAGACTTTAGGTGAAAGGCGTTGCTTTGAAGGAGTTCCAGTGGTAGAGGGCCTTTGCTCCGTTTTAAACTTGAAATTCAGACTCTCATTAGGAATTAAGGAATAAATTGTACTATACTGTTAGAAATAAAATTCGTCAAAAGATACTGCTGATTAAACCACTTATGGAAAAAACTTCACAAGATGTTTTCTGTCAGGTTGGTAAATGTACCCTTCTTAATAAAAGCAACCCAACTTAGGTATCTTTATTACAGGAGTGATTTGACAGGGGGATCACTGTTCTTTTCTCTCACACGAGTCTCACCCGGGCGCCGGCAGGACACGGGCAGGTGTCTGTCTCTCCTCTGACCGCTCTTTCCCTCACCTGCATTCAGATCCCAGTCCTTCCCGTCCTGTCGCCCCGGATGTGAGCAGCTGAGATGTGTCAGTGACGGTTACTGTCCCGCCTCGTGTACAGAATCCCTTAGCCACACCCTCACTCGCGTGTCCTTCAGTGCTTGTGAGCTCTCATCTGCCCTCCAGGCCGTGCGCAGCGTCCTTGTGCTGCCCCTGTGCGCAGCAGCTCATGCCGCGGTCGCCTCTCTCCCCGATGCCACGAGACTCTGGGACTAGTGGGTCACGGTGCTCTTCTGGGGGTGGTAAGGAGAAGTCTGTACATGTTCTGAATATTTTCTGTGTGCAATTGGCTAACCGCACAGATGCGTAACCCACAGGTTCCAAGGCCCTCTGTCTTTGCCACTCATCTTTGAGGTCTTATTAGTGCTGGGCTGATTCTTCCCACATAGGGACTGAGTGTAGCAGTGGACGCCTGAGTTCATAACCAGGTGCAAAATGGTGGTAACAGAACTGCTCATAGAGTCAGAGACTCGGCCCGGGTCACCTCACTTCTCTTTCTCTTCTTCATAGAATCATAGCGGCAGCGCCTGCTCACACAGTGGCCGCCCTGCCTGCATGGTAGCACTTGCGCCTTGCAGTCCTGGTGCTTGCCGCCTGCTCAGTAAGCAGCATTAGACCGTGGCTGACGGGAACCTTCAGTTGTGTTGACGAGACGTGCAGATGCCGTTTTGTGCACAGGTGACAAAAACCCAGTTCAGTTAGCTTAAGCAAAAAAGAATTCACAGGGTCGCCTTACTGGAAATCTGTCGACACAGCTGCAGTTAGAATTGAATTCAGAGCCTCTTAGGGTAGCAGCTGTTCTGCCCCGGCTTTGATTTACGTTCACACGGGCTACAGTGGCCTCCGAGAGTGCTTGTCATAAAGTTCCTGCAGTTACTGTAGCTAGAGGACCAGCAGAAAAGAGCATTTTCTCCCCAGACCCGGAGCAGCAGTTCTGGAGAGAGCCCACGTTTCTGGCCACAAGACATTGCTGGGCAGAGATGAGTGAACAGTCTGGTTTGCCCGGGCCTGGACGCCTGTCCCGTCTCCTGGGGGCAGTGCCAGCCTCATCCAGACAGAATGGCAGGTGGAAAGCGCCTTGCTTACAAGGCAGTTCAGCTCTGTGTGTGCTGACCTAGGTCCACGCCGGTTTCCCGGTGGAAGTAGAGACGGACACTGCCGAACAGCTGGCGACACTACTCAGGATTATCATGCAGAGAATGCCAGGGTCCAGACCGAAAACTCAGCTGGATCAGTTGAGAATCAGATGGGAAAGTAGATTCTTTAGGAAACAGGAATCATTCACTGTATTCCCAGTCAGGTTTTCATACTTGCATGGCACAATTTCTAGATGGCTGGTAACTAAGCAGCAGTGGGTAGTAAAGGACTGTGTAAATTGTATCTCGTGTACATTTAGCAGATTATGTTTCATTTTTTGAACATGTGTTTTGTTTTTGCGACAGGGTCTGTGCAGTCCTCTGCCTCGGCCTCCTGCTTAGCCAGGACTGCAGGCATGGGCCACTGAGCTAGCTCGGGAGGAGCCTTAGTGGGGACAGAAGTGTCCCGGACTTCACTGTCAGGTGCCCGTGGGTGGGGAAGGTGGTGTGACTTGAGCCGCACTAACTGCTCACGGGGCAGTCTTTGAGAGCACGGTGACTTGGGGTTTCTGCTGTGAACCCCGTTGTTACACCATAGTGCAGACTGTAGCTCAGCATTTGCATCTTTGATTAGATAGATTTGAGCCCGGCCTTAGAAAAGGAGCACGGCTTCCTCTAGGAAAGCCGGCGGCCAGCAGGTCCACCTGGGGCCACGGGAGCCCATTTCCTGCGTTCGCGCGGGCCGGCTCTCAGCCTCCTTTGTCAATTGTTTTTCTCTCTGGAATGCGTAGCCTCCTGCGCCTTGCTGACGTCCCTCGTTGCAGTCTGGCTAGTGGCTAACAGGAGATGTGGGCACACCTTGCTGCCTCAGCGGCCACCCACAGACCGCCACCATCAGGCTCCTCTGCCCGTGAGCGAGAAACGCGGCCCCTGGGGTCTGTTCCAGACCGGTGTCGCGCCTGCCTGCTGGGCTTTCCGCACTCGCAGTGGCGATCAGGTCGTGGCCCGGTGGTGTCGGGCATGCATGTGGGCTCGTCCCTGCAGACTGGCGCCCTCGCTCAGAACGCCGCGCTCCACCCGGTGACTGAGCCGCCTGTGTCGCTCACTGGAGTTGCTGAGTTTCCCCTTGGCTGCTGCTGCTGCTGCAGGGTTTGTTCTGGCACCGTGGGGACCCTTCATAGCCGCGTCGGCGTCCTTTCCCCTGCGGTTGTGGTGTGTTTGATGACAATGCTGCAGTTCTGAATTTCTGATCCTTTTGATATTTTGCTCATTCTGTAATAGAGATTCAGTTAGAAACAACTGTTGTCTATTTTAATTGTAATCAGAAATTACGTATAGAATATAAACACAATGGGAAAATAATTTTGCCTGCGTCAGAAACCATTAAAAGCAGTGTGGCATCATCCCCGTGGCACACAGATGGCTGTCACCTGTGGTCCTTCCTGAGCATCAGCCCTGTGGGATGAAGTGTGGTCACTGAGCCTGCGGGAGGGGTCCGGCAGCCCCGCCCCGCAGTCCGGGTTGTGCTGTGGCGCCCTCCGGTGCTGGGCATCTGGGATGAGGTCGGGCCGGAGAGCAGGCCGCGCTCCTGCACCCACCCTTGGCCTCCTTCCCGGGCCAGCCTTCCCCACCCCCACCCCGGGCCGGCCTTCCGCACTCCGGGCAGCCTTCCCCACCCTGAGTGGGCCTCCCCCACCCCAGGCAGCCTGCGGTCTGCTCTTCTGGGGAGCTGAGCTGCAGCAGCGTCCGTCAGCAGACTCGCCGTACTGCAGCTCAAGGCTGCCTGGGGCTACACCCGCAGGATGGGAGAGGGCAGCGTCTGTCACCGTCCTCTGAGCTGTGCTGTAGGAGGGCGCTCATCTGGGGCGCTGGCGGAGCCGCTGTGCGCATGGCGGGGCAGGGTGAGGAGGACAGTGACCTCCGGCGGGCTTAGCCTTCGTCTCTGTGGAGTTTCCTCACCAAGCCCCTTCCTGCTGGCATTCCGTCTTCCTCTCCTGGCTTTAAAACCAGCAAGACTGAAAGCGTGCTGTGTCTCCTGCCTCCCCTCGCGCCCGGACTGTTGAAGCGCCTTTTTTGCTTCGGTTCCCTGCTTGTCCTTTGCTCCTCAGTCTTTGCCAGTGACTCCAGTGTCCCCAGCCGCTCAGGTCCCTGCAGAGCTGCCCTCAGCCCCGCTCTGGGCTCTTCCTGCTGGGCTTCCCCGCCTCTGGTGCCCACGGTTACTGCTGCATCCTCCTCCTCTTCACTTTTTAAATTATAGTGAGATTTAGGTTTTAATCCTAACTGTATCAGAAATGGTGGTGAAACTTAAAAGTTAGGACATTTTTGTGTGCAAATGATTTATATAATTACAGTACATGGTCTAGCATCATAGACACAGACAAGAAAGTTAGAAAATGCTGCCCAGCGCCGCCACCAGGGGGCGAGCATCGAGGGGGCTGTGCGTCCTGCAGCCTCCCGAGAGAGACAGAGAGAGAGACAGAGAGACAGAGAGACAGAGAGAGACAGAGACAGAGAGACAGAGAGACAGAGACAGAGACCGGGTTGTGGGGAGACCGTGGCCGTCGCCACCTCCCAGAGGGGTGGCCGGCGGTGGGGAGGGGAGGAGCACCTGCGAGGAGAGGGGCGTGGCCTGTGCGGCTGCGTGTTTTGGCAGTGTTGACCAACTGAGTTCTGTCCGCTTAGTGTACGAAAATGACGACCAGCTCCTGTGGGACCCCGAGTACTTAGCAGAAGACAGAGTGATTGTGTTCCTGAAGGACGCGTCCAGGAGAACAGGCGACGAGAAAGGTGTGGAAGCAATTCCCGAGGGGTCGCACATAAAGGATAACGAACAGGTGTGTGGTGAGAGGCGTCCCCTCGCACGTCCCTCAGGTAAACCGTCGTGCGCGTCTCTCAGTGAGCACATTCCCGACGGAAGCTGCGGTCACAGCGAGCACACACGCCCCATCGCCGTGGCGGTCCCGGGCACCCCACCTGCCCTCCAGAGCTGTGGCTGCCGTCAGCCGGGGAGCTCCCGGGGACGGTGCGGCTGTCCGTGGGGACAGGCACCTGCCATGAGTGTGACGCACCTGCATTTTGAAGCTTCTTAGCGTGGTTTTTCTTTTTTGATTTGTTTAAAATGATGGTGGGGATCTCTGGAAGCCATGTACACCTTTGGAGAGCATTAAACACACAATGGAATTGGTATATTTCCTTGGTATTTTTATGCTGTGTTCGCTAAAATCGCTCTCCCTCCACCTTGCCCCAGAAGAATGAAAAGAAATCCCAGATTCTGAAAACAAGTTTGCATTGTAGTATCCAGCGGAGCTGCGTGTAGTCCGCTCATCCATGGAGGCTTCTTGTCTTTCTAGGCTTTATATGAATTGGTTAAGTGCAATTTTGATACAGAAGAAGCACTGAGAAGGTTACGGTTTAATGTAAAAGCAGCCAGAGGTAAGCGTGACTTAAGATTTTGTGTGTTTTCATGATTTGGCAGAAGTATAAAAATTAAGCTCTTAAGTCGAATATAAACCTGTACACCCTAAGTGTGGTTCCTCAGTGAGTGTTTGCGGCACATCTGTGTCCTGCAAGGCAGGGTGGGCAGTGGGATCCAGGCCGTCCCTTCTTTTTGGGAAATGAAGGCAGTGTTAAGGAAAAAGATAGGAACGCGTAGCACCTTAAAAGTTGCGAGTATGTTCTTAGAGCTGTTCCTGTGGGGCCCCTGACTGACGCCCATGCTGCGCGTGGGGAGCCGGCCGGGGCCGGAGCTAACAGGCTGGCCCCCGCCCCACCTCACTGTGGCTGCAGCTTGAGAGAGCTCGATGAGCTCGGCGCGGTGTGGTGGCCTCCTGGGTTCCAAGGCCTCACTGTTCCCCAAGTCCCTGCCTCTCTTCGTCTTCCCTCCGGGAGAGGGAGCTGCTGCTGCTGGGGTGGGGGGGGTGCCCGTGGCGACCTGGGGCGCGCTGGTGTGCGGGGAAGAGCCTGGGGTGGGGGGAAGCCGGCCTGCCGCCCGCCGCCCTGCAGCAGGGGAGGACCGAAGGGGCCGCTGGAGCCGAGCCCTGAATGAGTGGGGGAGAAGTGGCCCCGTGGAGGCAGGGCGGGGGCCGGGCCAGTCGGGATTTTATGAAATGAGGGTTTCTCATTGCTTTATCTTCTGCAATGATGAGTTTTAGTGCACTAAATAAAACGTTTCCCTCATTTCTTACCAGAAAGTTGCATTTTCATTTGCAGTTCTGTTTGTCACGGGCAGCATTGGGGAAATTTGCTTAACAGTTTCTCCCCTCATTTTGTCAGAGGAATTGTCTGTCTGGACGGAGGAAGAGTGTAGAAATTTTGAACAAGGACTGAAGGCCTACGGGAAGGATTTTCACTTGATTCAGGCTAATAAAGTAAGTAATAGTACATGTTCATTTTATGGAAAATGTAATAACCCAAACTGATAGCTTTATCTGCTGTGTTTTCTAATGTTAAAGTTTGTATAATGAATATTATAATCTTTGGGACTTAGCTAATTATTACAGTACGCATACCTGGACTCCCTGACATAAATTTGCTGAGTCACTATGTGCACTGTGTGGTATTAGAGTGTCTCAAGGTTCCAACTCCAGGCATGGTACAGGCCAGTAATCCCAGCACTTTGGGAGGTTGAGGCAGGAGGGTGGCAAGTTCTGACCTAGTCTGGACAACTTAGTGACTTAGTGAGACCTTGTCTCAAAAGAAAAAATTGAAAAAGGGGTACATATGTGGCTCATTGCAAAAGCCTTTGGTTCAGTCCCCACGGCACAAACAATAACAGTATAATTGACAAGTATGTTAATCAACTTTTGGTTGTAGTTCACGTGTATAATGCAGTACTTAAAGTTGTTTCCTGTCTATGACAGATTTTTTTTTTTAAGGAAAAGAAGACACGAAAGACAAAAAGCAAAAGAGACAGACAACAACAACAAATCCAGTACAGTAACATTATAGGTTTACAAAACAAGATGATAGGAATTTGACAATGGTTGTAATATTGCATATCATTACCTTCAGAAGGGTTGTTTAGATTAAGATCCAGACATGTAGAAGTGATCTAATCATGAGCATTTTTCAATGACTAATACATTTAGTAATATAGTCATTTTAGCTATCTTATGTATACATATATACAAATTTATGTTTTTCCTTTTCCTTTCTTTCTTTCTGTCTTTCCCCATCCCAGTTACTTTTGCTCTTTGAGCAGTTTATTACCCTTACCCAGTATTTATTGTAGATTTTGGATCATATATACTTTTTCAGTTTCTTACACTAGGGAGACAATACGGTATTTACACATGTGAGTTTGATATATTTCGCTTATGAGTATGATCTCAAGTTGTGTCCATTTACTTATAAAAGTGTCAATGCAATCTTTCTTGATAGCTGAGTAGTACTCCATTATATAAAAATACCACATCTTTTTTATCCGTTCCTTGATTGATGGGCACTTGGGTTGTTTCCAAGCTTTGACTATTACAAATTGGGTTGCCATAAACATGGGTGCACAAATATCACTGTGGTATGATGTTTTCCATTCTTCTGGGAAAATGCCCAGAAGCGCGATAGCTGGGTTGAATGGGATCTCTAATCCTAGCTTCTTGAGGAATCTCCACATTGCTTTCCACAGTGGTTTCACCAGTCTACACTCCCACCAACAGTGGAGCAGAATTCCTTTTTCCCCACAACCCCTCCAGCATTTGTTAATGGTTGATTTTTTTATATTGGCTAGTCTTTATTGGGTGAGATGGAATCTCAGTGTGACAGATATTTTAAAATAAGTTTGAAATTTTAAAGAATTTTTAGCATGAGTTTATAATTAAAACATTGTAAGTCACGTTGTCTTTGTTTTTGAAGTCCCGGGCTTGAACCCAGCATTGTTTGTGCTGGGCATGGCCTCCCGCTGAGCCCTGCCCGTTTGGAGACAGGGTCCGCCCTGCGCTGCCCCTGCCGGGGGACTGGCAGCCTTGCCACCTCCGCCCGTGGGCTGGGCCCACAGGCACGCACCAGTGCTTGGCTTGAAAACACATTCTTAAGGTTCAGGTGAGTCTCCCAGAGCATCAGTAGGTTGGTTTTGTTATAAGTTACTGCAGTTGTCATAAATTTAGAATTCTCTGTCACGTGATCAGTAGTCCTTCCGTACTGATAACGTGAATCATGCAGTGCTTGTCCCCAGAGAACTTCCAAATTACTTACAGATTTGTTTTGGGATTTAATTCTTAGAACTGAATTCAGGTGGATTTTTAATAGCAACTACCCAGTTTATAGATAGGGAAATGAGTTGTCCTTTATGAGATTAAGACATAAAATTAAGGTCTTAGAACTGAACACAGGAAATTAATTCCTAGGCTTTTAAGGTTGCATTATTTTTCTTGAACACAACAATGTTGTGTGCAGCACACGGCGAGCTCTGTCAAAATGGCCTTTCGGCCTGACCCCATTGCTGCGGTTTCCTTTGGTTTCGTGGTGCTGTGAACTGACCCCAGGACCTTAGCTGTGCTCGGCAGAAGCTCCACTCTCAGCGCCCCTTCGGCACTCATGCTCTGACAGGGCGCCGTCCACGCAGCACGTCTAGCGTCAGTCCCTGCTTACCAAGTAAGGGTTACTTAGATCCTACGAGTTCATTTTTCTTACTTTTTCTATACATTGACTGATTTGTTCTTAATTATCTTTTTGCATTTTCATAATTGATATTGCATGTAACTGATAAAGAGAAATGCTGCATCTCAGCACTTTGGGTAACTTAGAGGACTGCATGATTGCTGTTGAGAGGCGTCGCTCTGTGGTGGCCAAGTCATCTGGTAACCTCCACACTAGGAAAAGGCTGTTTTATGCTGATGGCTGGCTATTTATGTTCTGATTTCTTTTTAAGCCCCGTTTCATGGTTGAAAGGATCATTTTTAAAGATTTTCCTAGCATCAGCATTCTTGCTTCAGGTTGCTTGCCACTGAGCTGGCCAGGCTGGACCCCTGTGGGGAGCAACCTGGGGTGACGCCTGGTCTGATCCGAGGAAGCAGCAGCCCTGCTCCTATGCCCTAAGGACTTACGAGGTGGCCTCAAACCATGAGGCAGAAGGGCTTACTAAAAACACGACCTTACCTGCTTATAAACACAACCCAGGATGGCTATCTCCGGTGTTACGGGATAGCCGGCACCTGACCTCCAGGGGTTCAGGCGAGGCGCTGTGGTGGACGGAGAGGGAGTCGGAGGCTTTGAGGGAGAAAAGCATTTCAGTGAGAACATCGAGGAATTGGAATTTTACACTTGGAATTAAAATTCAGATTTTAACCTTAAGTTCTGTACAAGAGTTTTTTCTAATTGTAGATTTCCTATAATGCTAACTTTGCGTGTGCCAAAATATCTTTTTTCCTTTCAGTGTAGTACAGTTTATTTGGTTTAAATTGGTATAGAAATGAGATTCTACAGAAAGTCAAAAAGAGCTTGAGAAGATTTTTTTTTTTAATCTCTAGTTATTTTTAGTCTCAGAGCAAAATGGGTCACAGTTGTAAAGTGCAAGCAGTGGAAAGATGCAGCACGTGTACACACTGTGTATGCACGTGTGTACGCACATATGTACGCACATGGGATGCGACGGCACCATCCACAGTTTTCCTGCCTCAGCATCCAGATTTTGTCACAGTACTGTTACCTTGCATCCCAGGAACTGCCGGTGATACCTTTTTTCTTTCAAACTCCCAACATTTTACTCATGCACCTCAGTTCTTCCAGCTTTCCAAACTCAGTGGCAGAAGGGGGTCTCAGTGGCCTGGTTTGTAATTCCGGGGCCATTCACTCGCCCAGATGGGGCAGCGCCAAGCTCATGAGTGACGGAGGAACCGAAGCCCAAGCGACCCGGGGGGCGTTCCCAGGGGAGTCTGACGGCTGTGGGGACCACTAGGAGAATCTTCTGGAAGGGGATTTCAAGGGGCTGCCCCTGGGCGCCGAATGAGAGTGATGCCCGCCCTCCGTGGTGTTCATCGGCCCAGCTGCCCTGGCAGACACTTTGGCGGAGAGGACTCCCTCACAGGGAAGTATTGGAGAACCAGGTAGCGCGGTGCCTGTGACCGCGCCCAGAGAGGCGCTGCCTGCCCTAGCGCCGTGCCCACGTGCGGCCGCGTCGGTTCAGGCACAGCTCACTTCTCCCCAGGCTTCCAGTGTTTTTCAAGCAATCGTGCCAGTACAGAAGAAATGATTGGTAAAAACGGCATTTCTGTTTTATAGGTCCGAACGAGGTCAGTTGGGGAATGTGTAGCATTCTATTATATGTGGAAAAAATCTGAACGCTACGATTTCTTTGCTCAGCAAACACGATTTGGAAAAAAGAAATATAACCTTCATCCTGGTGTAACGTGAGTTGACTTTTTTTCCCCCTTTAGAACTATGAGTTTTATTGCTAAGAGCTTTTCTAACTTTTTGTAAGAGAACTGTGACTTTTAGAATCTGGCTTTTGTAATAAACATACATTTATCATTATTACATCTTTTCATAGACATTCAGAATTGGGTGTCATAAGGTTATAAACTACAGTTCATATTATTTGAGACAGTAAACATATTAAAGCAAGGTTGAAAGTGTGTTTTCAGTAGGTGTCCCTAGAAGAAATGGGTCAGAGCAGCTGCTAAACACGGTCTGTCTAGTTTAATAGCTCGAAAGCGTTTGGAATAGGGAAAAAGATGGACTTTTCTAAAACTGTGCAGCCCTGTGACCAGTCGAAGGGAAGTTAATATTTTTTCTGTCATCCAATCGAGTTTGACGTCAGGAACCAAAGTAAGATTTGTTTTAAAAAGGGAAAAAGCAGAAATACAATAAAT
>RJWM01010980.1:0-61286 GCA_004363535.1 Dasyprocta punctata
GCAAATATTCATAGCAATCTTATTCTTAGCCTCAACTGGAAACAACCTATATTTTCTTCAATGAGTGACTCACACTATGGTGAATCCATACCATGAAATATAACTAAGCAATAAAAAGAAATGCACTCTTGATACATTTAGCAACTTGGGAGAATCCTCAGAGAAATGTGCAGAGTGAAAAGCCAATCTCTAAAGCTTGTACATTATATGATTCTTAAATTAATGCATTATTCTTAAAATGAAAGAGTTACAAAAATGCAGAACCTCTTCTCATTTGTGGTTGCTAGGAGTTAGGGACAGAAGAGATGATAGGAAGTAGATGAGGGTGTACTACAGTAGAGGCTGTAGTTATTCTTTAATTTTTGACTCTATCAATGTTAGTATCCAAACTGTGATAGTGTGCTGCCATTTTGTAAGATGTTACCAGTGAAGGTCACTAGGTAAAGGATAAACAGGATTTCTGTAATATTTCCTAAAACTGCATGTGAATCTACAATTACTTCAAAATGAAAGTTTCATTTTTAAAAATGACATTAAATCATATTCTTCTCCTGCTCCCAGCTATCAGTAGCTTCTCATTATACTTACAATTCAAAACCCCTCACCACTGACTAATATGACTCAGGGGATCTGGCATCTGATGCCTTTCTCCAATTCATTTCTGCCTTTTTTCCCTTTAGTTAATCACAGTTGACTTCTTTCTACTTCTCAAATACTCCAAGGCCATTGCCACCTCAGGACATTTACATTTAATGTCTTCAGCCTCTGGTGTATTCCTGACCCAGATCTTATCATAATTTACTCTTCCCTTTTATGGTTGCTTAGATGTTACTTCCTTGATCTCTTGTGTTTACTTGATGTCATTGCAAGTTGGAAAAGTATGCACACCTCCATTAGAGCACTTGTGTATAAAATTTAACAGAAAAATTAATGTATACTATTTATTCTAACTATACAGATAAGTATGTATGGGTTTTATGGGAGAATATTACATGTATGAGTTAAGTATGTGATGTCCCTTAGTATTTTACAGTGTGTATGAAAGTATGATTTAAGAAAAATTATAGTGCACAAATTTGGTAGCAATTCCTTTGAGTTGTAAAAAATAAAAAATAAAAGAATTCCAGTCTTTTTTAAAGCTATCTTTTTGAGAAATAAAGTACAGTGGGCCCGTTCTTGCCAGAATACACCTAAGCTTGGGCCCAATGCCATTTATTATTTCCAGAAGTAGTAGCAGTGATTTCAAATTGAAGCAGTATAATAAGTGGTCTATTAAATGCACTTGAATCTATATGCTTTCGTTTTTTATTGCTATTTGATTACCTGATAAATTTGCATTTTGGAAAAGTCATTTTCTCAGTGCATGTTCTGAGATTGCTTTTCACTGAAGTCATTAAAGATCTGTCTGGTTCATTTTACACATCTATTGTGCCATTACAGTATCTTGCATGTTACAGGCTTTCCATTAATGTATTTTAGAATGAAGGAATGAATAAACAAAGAATATTTCATTCTATTTCATATATTTAGGAATAGGGATCTTCATAACTTTATTTTTTCTGAAACCCTATGATGTTATGGAATATTGCCCTTCTAGGAACTCTTAATGAAGGACTTGATGGGAAATGCAGGACCTACTGTGGGCCATGAACACCACAATCTCTCCCTAAACTCTTGAGGGACACAGAGAATCCTTTCTTTCCTTTATACTGCAAACTTCTCTGTGTTTGCTACAATAGATTTTTATGAATAGAAATTAGTCATACAATGTTTGAATTCAATGCTTCTGGCAGATTCTAATATACAAAGTTGAGAGGGTGACACAATAATAGGCAACTATGATTATTGAGTCAAACATTTTATATGGTGACATTCATTGTCCCTCAGAAAATTGGCACAGCCTAATAAAATCGACTTCATTTTATCACATTTGCAATTTTCGTGTTTCTCTAAGTCAGCCAGAGGTGTCTAATTGCAATTAAACCAAAAATATTTAAAGCATTTTCTGCTGGTAAATAGCTATTGATAGGACAAACAAGATACAAATGAAGGGGTGGCACAAAGTGTGAACATCCCTACCCTTGCTGAGTGTTTAGGTTACAGATATGCTGAAAAATGTTAGAGGAACAGGACAGTCTTTCTCAAATTTGAGCACAGATAAAACTCACAGGCATGCTGTCAAAATACAAGATTCTTAGGCCCTACTCCCAGGGATTTTGATTCCAAAAGACCAAGATAGGCACCAGAAATTGCATTCCTAGCAAATAGGTGATGTCTGATTGGTGCATCACAGTCTTTGTAGCATGCACTAGGCCAACCAATTAGCCATCTGTTTATGCCCAGAGATAGACTGCTGGTAAGATACCAGGTTAGAACACAGGTGGAAACTACCTTGAGGCACAAGCTAAACTAGAAGCAGCAAGGCCTGCTTCTTTCTCAGGAGGAAACTGTGCCTTCTTTGAAGACAGATGATGACTGTAATGCTAATTATATGTGAGATGACTCAGAGGATAATGGAGATGATTCATTGAAAATAGTGCTGCAAACTTAAGCAGAGACAGGAAGACAACAGTGGAGTAGTGACGTGAACTGAACGTCAGATCAGAGTCATAAATCTCTTTTATTACATCTGAACCTTTGAGCATTTTGTCCCAAAGAGACAGTCAATTGCTATTAATGTTAGAAAACAAAATCATCTGATGCCTTTAGATAGACTATGTGATGTGTAAATGCTTATAATAGTGTACCAGACCTGGTTGTTTTCCTAGTAGCCTTCCTTTCCCTTACCAAAATTACCACAATGTAATATCAATTAGGAACAACAACAATAAAAAAAGAATTAGTTCTATACGTCAATGGAAACACGGGCAGATTTAATAAATATTGCTGAGTACCCTGGTATAAAATTTGATTTTCCAGCCTCCTTTATGGAAATAAAGAGCAGATTTAGCTGCATTGCACTTTGATCCTTTCTTCTTCCTTCTTGTCTGGATGTGGCTGTGATGTTTGGATGTGTAGGAGCCATTCTTGAGGGCATTAGAACAAAACCCAAATGGAAAACGGGAGGAAGGCCAGGTACCACAGGGCTTCTTTAGCAGCCTTTGGCTGCCTACCCCAAATTTCTGTTGCCTGATAAAGCATCCATTTGATTAAGCAGGTGCTTTTGCGTGTGTGTGTTATGTGGAGTCAGACAAAATTCCTAACAGATGAAAGGGTGCTGTTTACTTATTATATACCATAGTTTACTATGTGCCTGGCACTTTTTCAAGACTTTTATATGCATGTTACCTTTTAATTCTGAAAGCAGGCCCACATTGTATATTGTTCCATTTTTATCTAAAGTTTCTAAAGAAAATTAATAACATTTAAAGATACAGCTTTAATCATGCTAGAGTAAATTTATTTGGGTAAATTTTAGTTTTACTTATTTTAATGTCTAATTTTAGTGACATTATTCTATGAATTATATATTGACTTGTGATTATCAGTCTTCACCTCCCATTAGGATAAAAAGCAAGTTAAGTTTCTTACAAAAGAAAATAAAAGATAGATTATAGGAAATTGAGAGAGAGAGATCTTTTGCCAAAGGGAAGGAGACAAAAAGGGGAATGGGGTAGAAGGTGATAAAAAAAGAACTAAAATGTGCATGCACCAACTCCTCACGAGTAATGTAATCACTGTGTACTGCAAAACATGCACTAATAAAAACATTGGGGAAAAAAATGAAACAGTTTCGATTTTTTAACATGGGCATAGACTTTGGAGAGAGACTGGCTAGAACAGAAATGGTCCCAGTGTTAGTGTGTACTGTCTGTATATACCATAGCTAACTCACACATGATCTGAAAGTAATACACTCTAATGTGCAGTTTCATTAATTTAATTTTATTTTTTATAGTTGTCTACCTTAAATGTCTGTCTGTGCTAAGTCATATTTCTTTCTTGCCTCTTTAAAGAAAAGTGATGAGAACATTAAGTAGAACAAATTGACCTGAACCTTAGGGATAAATAAAGAGAGAAATTAGTTTGCAGAGAAATGGCTCACATTGTCTAGAATTTATTTCTAGCTTGGCCATGGGGGTGGAAGGTTAGGATCCTGAGAGAGAAATTGAGAATCTACTTTTAAATTAGATTTTAATATTAGTCTGGAATTCTAGTTAATTTTCTTCAAGATTTCTTTGGCACTGAGTGTTCCACAAAATCATTATTAAACTCAACAAATAGTTTAATAAGTTCCACAGCCAAGTCTCCTGTTGGAAGAGGATCATATAAGTTTACAAAATCACATTTTCTGAGTCCACATTAGATGTGTAGTTTTGAGATAAAAGCAAGGTCAGACCATAGAAGCATCAACTTTTAAAGACCTCAGTGTATCTAGTCTGATGTTTGGGTTTATAAATGAAAACGACATAGCTGAGAAGTGCTGGTGTCTAAACCAGGACTTGAATTAGAATCTCCCAGTTATCAGTTTAGGACTCTTTCTAGTCTCCTATGGTCTTCTATGAGAGATTCCTATGTCAGTGTGCTTAGGGTTACTATAACAAAATATCACAGACTGTGGGATTTAAGCAGGAGACATTTATTATACTTCTGGAATCTTGAAAGTTCAAGATCAAGGTATCAGCTCATTAATTTCCTGGAGACTGGCTCTGTTAGTGACTTGCAGATGTCATTTTTCTTGCCCTGTCCTTACATAACAGTATGTAACCAGGAGAATTTCATGTCTTCTTTTTTTATGAGAGCATAATTCCATTATTAGGACTTTGTCCCTTTGCCTAATTAGCTCCCAAGGGCCCCATCTCCAAATACTATTATCTTGGGGACTGGGGCTTTAACATATGAATTTTGGAGGGGACAAAATTCAGTTCATAGTCATTTCTCTATATTTTTCCATATGGCTCAGTCAATATGTATAATTTTGTAAATGTATTGGTTTGTCCTGTGTCCCCCCAAGGCCTCATGTAATTTGGATGGGGCTGAGTCTGGCATCTGTGATTGGTTTGTTGTCTAGTGCTGGGATTGGCGATGTGAATGCTGCACCTGCCCAGGGGTGGAGCTTACATATAGAGTAAAGGGTGGGAGGAATGCATCTCTCCCTTGCTCTTGCACTCTCTCTGACCAGCATGCCTTGCTGTTCGGTGGCTATCATGAATGGCTGCCCCGCCATGCCATGCTGCCTTGGAATCAACTAAGTATGGACTGAAACCCCTGAGAAATTGTAAGTAATAAACCTTTCCTTTCCTAATTTTGGGTGTCAGGTATTTTGTCTCAGCAACAAATGAAAAGTAACTAAGACAGTAACTATAGGCTCAAATACATGCTGACCTTCAATTGTGTCCTTTAGTATTGTTGAAACCAAATCTCCATCCCAAATGTGGTCTCATATGTTATCATTTCCTCCTGACAAAGAAACAGAAATACCTCTGTTGAGATGCAACACCATGTCTGAAGAGCCTGGTGCCCAGTCACACCAGTTCACCTTGAGGCTACTATAACATGGAGGGTCAGCACTGGCTGGGCTTAACTGATATCCACCCCACTTCCCAACAACCTTCCATCACCCCAAGTCCACAAATCAGCTGGCAGTTATGGTATCGACTCCAGATATCAGGTCAACCTATGCCTCCCCAGAAAAAGTAAACTCAAGACATTAAGTACTGGCTCAGGGAGCAAGTGTGGTGGGATGTCATGCCAGTGCTGTGGATAGCCAGGGTTTTTTTTAACTTGCCTTAAGCAAGCAGTTTTTTAATTTACCTTAGCAAGTAGCTTCTCTTGTCTATACTTTATTATTATTTTTATCTGCAAAGTGGATTTACAATATTAGCTCTATGCAGTTAGAAACAATGAAATGAATGGTTCATGTAAATGTGATCTGAGCTTCATACTAGTACTAGAGTCTACCATGATCCAAAATCCTGCTCATTTAGGCAAAACCAGGCTAATCATTCAGTTCTTATCAAAGATGAGCTCTTCACACACCTTCTGTAGTCCTTAGCCATCAGTTTATTTGAAGATTCTCAAGAGTTTACTCTTTATTTGCACTCATTCTATATTTTTTGAAGATTTGAGTAAAGGCAACCCCATCCATTTATGCTGCCTGCATCAATATCCCCCTATGAATGTTCACATCCACAAGTTATCTCTGTACCTCTCCCCTATAGTCTCAGAACTATCTTTATTTTGGGAAAAGTGGCAATCAGCTAACTTTCCAAAAATTTGATAACAGCTTTTCTCATTCCTCCTATTCATGACCCTCTAGGGATGTTGGTAGTGAGAAATTCTTCTATTCAAGCCTGCTTATACTTCTTAAAATAGGTTTTGTTTTTATTTTTCTAACAAATACTGGCTTGGCTGTGGTGAAATAGAAATCCTCTCACATTGTTGGTGAGAATGTAAACTAGTCAACCACTATGGAAATCAGTATGGAAATTTCTCAAAGAACCAAAATTAGAAATTCCATATGACCCAACTGTCTCCCTTCTTAGTATCTTCCCCAAAGAGTATAAGACATCATCCTACAGCAATACATGAATACCAATGTTTATGGCAGCACAATATATAACACCTAAATCCTAGAAACAGCCTATATACCCATGAACAGATGATTGGGTGAAGAAACTATGGTATTCATATATAGTGGAATACTACTTGGCTATAAAAATGACAAACATGAGACACTTGTAGGAAAATGGATACACTGAAAAAATATGTTGGGTGAAATAAATCAGACATACAACCTTGAATGCCACATGGTAGATCTCATTTGAATAACTCAGAGTACAAACTAAGAGAAACCTAAAGAAAGGATACAAGGGATAGAATGAGACAAGGGAATGGATCTCTTGCAGATGGGAAGGGGTCCAGGGAACCAAGTGCAATGGGGGAGGAGAAGGGACTGTGGAAATAGGCAGAGTGAAGATGTGCCAGGTACAAGATCCTAACAATCTGAATGAGTGTGGACATTATATGCTATAAGCATGAACCAAGATTAACAATTACCACAAGAATGAAAAGGGGAAAAGAGAACTAGAAAAGGAGGAAGGGAAGGGGAAAGAAGGAAATAAAGAAAACAGACTATACTATGTACATGTACCACCCGCAAGATGATTATAAAATGCATGGACTGCAAACATATACTAATCAAATAAAATTTTTTTAAAAGAGAAGCATTTTTTCTAAAGGATGGATTTAAAACATTTTTTAAACACCGGCTCAGATATAATTTTAAAAAATGTGTTAACGTAAGTGATTTGTGCTCAACATCTAAGGAAAAGATATTTCTTCTCAACTATCTTTCCCTTTTTGGTGACTTAGGACTTCCTGAGCTATGCTGAATGTGTTAGTATTCTAAGTTAGCCAGATTTCTTTTAAGGATTTGCCAAATTTTAAAGCAAACTTATATAATTATGTATTTCCAACATAAGAAAACTTTAAGTGTGAGTATGTGTCTTAAAAATGTGGATGTGTTATCGAAGACAAATCATGTATTTGTCATCTCAAAATTTAGGTAATATAAAACTAGTTCTTATTTGTTTAAATCATCTACCTGATGTGTAACTGGTAAAGCAAGTGAAACAGAGGCCTTACTCTTGCCTTTAGTGACACAGTGTAGAACTCGGTGAAGTTCAAGGTCAAGGTCAGAATCCACTGTCTCACTTCTGCTACTGACTTAGTCTGCCCCTGCCCTGATGCTGCGCCGAGCAGTGTCTCCACATCAGGCTAGGTCAGTATGGAATGCCATCTATGCAGTCTAACTCCTGCAAAGCCCTAGTGATGCAGGTGGGCAATTGGAGCAGAATAGAACTGAATTCTTATTTTTATCTGAGCACGTTGCAATCTCTCTGGGCCCTGTTTTTCTTGATCACAAAGCCAGTTGACTCACTTGCCTCTGAGGTTTCCTTCTCTCTTTCTGTGCTCCCTCAGCGTGATCATCGGTGCCTGCGTATTGTGGTGTATTGTGTTTTTCTCCTGAGTAATTATAAATGTCAAAGTCCTGAGATTTATAGATAACAGACACAGTTCGAACTGCTTTATCATTTAAAAAATTTTTCACAACAACCACATATCCCTTATTGTCCCCCTTTGACAAATGAAGAAACTGTGGACGAGGAGCACTGTAACTCAAAGTTACATTTCCAGCACATGATGGAGTACAGCTTCAAAATGGAGCCTGTCGGGTCTACAGCCAGCATGAAGAGTGACTACCATTTCTAGTTAGTATTCCTACAGCAAGTTGCTCACTTTTCCATGTATTGTCCTGGACTTGAGACATTTAACCAATATTTACATAATTTGGAATTCGAATCATGAAAAACTCCCTAAAACACACTTGTCCAATTTATTTTTTCTTAGCCACATTTACCTTTAAATTCTTCTCATTTCTCTGTATCAGGCCCTGCCTACAGGGATATGGATCATCAACTATACAAGGGCTTAAAGTGTGATATAATTTAAAGGAATGAGTTTTGCATATAGTCAATGTAGCCCAAATTTAATTCAAATTGTTTTTCATGTCCGCTTTTGGATGTGCTGATATCGAAATATCAAATCTTTGCAAATTTATTTTCATAGGCTACTAGTGAGATATAATTATTATTCTGAAATACTGAGAATAGACTACTTTTAGTGGGAGAAAGAAATAAAATGTGTTGACAAAAAGAAAATTATGTGCATAAAAATGTTCTGGAAATAAATTTAATGATTACTAAGAATTATGTACACATTCACCAGATGCTCTTCACACGTTTTTCCAGCTTGGTATATTATACACTAGCTGCCATCATGTCAGATTTCATGATAAAGATATTTTTAGCATATCTTAATATAGATCTTTAAAGAGGGCTTACTATTTAAAACAAAATCAATTAAAAGTAAAAGATTCCAGGATTTTCCAACGTTACTGAATCAAAATAGCATTTGGTTGAGGAGTCCAGAGTCTCGTGTTTTCAACCTGCACTATTAACTTGCCAAATTATGCATTGAATCTCAGTTTCCTCACTTTTGAATGAGGATATTAAACAGGATGATTCTCCAAAGTGTTGATACTCAGCACTCCATCTGGAGACTGAAAATGTGTGGCAATTAAACTTTGGAAAATTTGACCCTGGTGGATACTATTCTTATTCATGCCCCTGCTTAGAGAATCAGTATTGTCTTGTTTATTTATTTATTTTTTTTGGAGCTTCATTGAGATAAAATTAACAAATAAAATTGTCAAACTGCATATACTTAAGGTTACAACATGATGATTCTATATAAATATACATTGTGAAGTGAACGTACTCATTTCAACCATAAAAATAGGACTATCCTACCATCTGTGACAGGAAGAACATCTGTTTTGATCAGTAGGTCTCTTTTACGTCAGTGAATGCTGAGAAACAAAGCCCACATAGCTTTTAGTAACACCCTGTGGTGATTCTGTCCTTCAGTAGCCACATTTGTATTTGAGGAAATGGTTGCACTATTCATAATTGTTATTTGCTGTTATCTACCCTTATTTAGCCAGTTTTTCTAGAGTTTATATTCTAAGAATACATGTTAAAATTAATTTTATCAGACATACAAAGTTGTTGAAGTTAGGTTATTTTGGAGAAAAGATGGAATATGTGTGTGGGGGTGTCTTGGTTACTTTTTGCTCATTGAGACAAAATACCTGACCCCCAAAATTAAGGAAGGAAATATTTATGTAGCTTATAGTTTTTGGGGATTTCAGTCCATACTCAGCTGGCTCCAAGGCAGGGTGACATAGCTAAGAGGCAGCTGTTCATGGCGACTGCAAGTGACAAAAGTGAAAGGGCAAAAGGAAAAGGCCCGCCTCCTTTCCTCCCCTATATTGTATACCAGCTCCCCACCCCTGGGGTGGGGGTGCAGTCCTCACACCGCCAATCCCAGCACTGGACAACAGATCAATCACAAACTCTAGACTCAGCTGCCTCCATGACTACATGAGGCTTGGCTGGAGCCATCCAAACACAAACCACAACAGAGGGATACCTCAATTAACATAGGATGCATTTAGGAGACTTTATTTCATTCCAAGCATTAGTCAAGGTACTCCACAGGGAGAAACTTATTTAACTTGGTAAAATCAACAACCCTGAGTCTATATCCTATTAAAGGACCTCTCCCTGTCTCTATGTGTTATTTTTGGCAGGTCTCACAAAGTATTTTATTAATTTTATGTAATAGATCTAAAACATTTCAGCATAGACCCAAATCAAAGTTTATTCCTACATGGAGCCTGATCCAAGTTGTAGTGGGAAGGTAGGGGTAGTTCCGTTCTCAGCAAAGCAGTTACATATGCTTATTATTTCATATATTCATGACTAGCTCTTATATTAGGCCTGACTTTTCTCATTTTATAGAAACTAAAACTCAGAGAACATACTTTTCATAGGAGCTGAACCATGGATATTTGATTTTAAAGCAGATTCTTTTCATTGTCTTATCTTACCTCTCAAAATGACAGTGACCCATGTGGTTGGGGTATAGGTGGCAGAGGGCAACAGTGGATTTAGTTTTATTAAATTATGTTTCTAAGCTAAAGCAGATAAAATTTTACTTATACTCAGATGCTTTTTGTTTCTTTACATTTGTTTGGTGGGGCAGAAGGACATTTTACCCTGAGTATTTCTCTAACAATGCAGAAGTATTTAATGTTAATGCAGTGGTGGGTGGGCTATGACTTCTGCTGTGAAATGTAGATATATCTTTCTAAGATTGGCAAACATTCAGGGAACATAATATCACAGAAATATATGTTGTATATAGAAATATTTTATCGATGATGAAAATATTTCAATTAATGAGCAGTTAGGTGGTTAATGTGCATTTAGGTCGGTAATAGTATAGGCAAATTATAGAATAGATAATAGAATAGTAAGTTTGGGAAGATGTCAAGTGTCTTTTTTGGACAAAATCTTAACATAGATTTGAGGAAATCTCATACATATTGATATATTGAAGTCAAAATCAAATGAGTAATATGTATTCTTTAGTGAGACTAATGGGTTATCCATTTGAAAGTTCTATGCAAATAATATTTAAATAGTACATAAAGATTTATACCTTAAGGCATAATTCATCTCACCCTCAAGAAAAAGCCTTAGAGCCTGAGTTGTTCCTTTGTCTTTTTAAAACATAAATATAGTTTTCAGTAAATTCAGTGATTCTTAGGTATTTAATTGAAAGCTAAGTAATCTGGTTTGATGTAAACCAATCAATGTTTAATGAATGCTACTTAGATTTCTTTTTCTCCTACACAAGAGAAAGCAGTGGGAAATGGCACATAATGCTGTTTTTCTGTTCAGTCCATGAGAAAAATATATGATTGACAGTTAAACAGACTTGCCCAACTGCAGATAGTAAAGAAACCTACATGGTCAGTACAAGCAAGTCTTCAGATGAAATATAAACCTAATAGAACTCTTTACAAACCTCAAGTCTAGTTCAGTCCTGAGTCATTTGATAAACAAAGTAACACAATTAGGTACCAGCATTGTTTCCTTGGGTTCAGAGGAGCCCTCTTACAGAACTCCTCAGACTGCATAGTGAATTCAACATCTTCAGGACCAGATGGAGGATTTCATGTTGAGCCTAATACTCTATCACTACGGCCTGTGTGTGCAGCCTTCTGTGATTTCCTTCCACCACAGACCTGTCACAGGCTCAGCCTCTACCTTTCTATAAGGCTTCTCTGTGAAACTGCTTTGTGTCTATCCCATATCCCATGTATTTAGATTTTTTGAGATTAAATTTCAGATGGCATTAAGTATATTTCTTAAAAACCAAAACATTTAGTTTTCACCAAATGGATCTTCATCTCTATTCTTCCTTCCCTGGCTGTATCTTACTCTCATCTCTGCAACTAACACTTTTCAATTAGGCATTTCTAAGATGCATTTGTAAAGACATATTTAGAACTTTCTGTATATTGTAATTTAAGGTTTCCGTTTCTTCCTCCATCTGCTATTCAAATTTTCTTCTCAGCAGAAAACCTCACTGTTGCTTCATTTCCACACGTGGCAGGCATTCAAGCTTAGCAAATGGAAGTCGCAGTTACTTTGCATGGAGAAAGAAATATGCTGCCCAAAAAGCCATCAACATCTTCCACTAAAAACTATTTGTCTTTTTTGCTTTCTTTGTTATTCTTTGCTTTTTTTAGCAAATCAAAATCCAGGTCAGTAGCATCTTCAGCCATTATTGCCCAAATCATTGGATTTGATCATTTATGACTGAGGATTTTTATAAAAGCATGCCTCTTTATGAATCTGCGATAATTTAACTTCTAAGCTCCCTGGAATTCTCCAGCATCTCCACTTGGCCCAGGAAGTTTCTTTTGCAACCTCACCCTGAGGCATGGGTGGAAGGACAGACTTTTCCCAATACTGCTTGGTTCTTTGTTATACCAGGTAGCTTTTTAGGCTCCTTTCAGTGAAAATGATCTCAGCATTCCCCAAGTTCCAGGGGACATAGTTTGGTTGCTGTCTCTGAGAGGTTCTCCAGTGCCTCCCTCATACAGACTCTGTCAACTAAAAATGCCATAACACTCAGGCAAAGTGTTATCAGCACAGGCAAGGGTTGAGAATTCAGACTGCACGTGGGGATGGTCTCATAACAAAACCTGGTTTTGATCTCCTTCTTCGTAAACCTTGTATAGGTAAGGCAGCAACTTTGTTAGCTTGGAAGGATTCTTGATATCAAGAGTCTCAGTTTGGAGGCTTCTGCTAAAATTCCACAAGAGATTGTTTTGTTTTCCTTTGCAATACAGAATTTTTCTAAAAAAAAATTATGTACTCAATATTATCAATGTATATTATGGCTTCTAGATTTTATGATTGCTTAGGACGGCCTTTCTTGTTCTCTATTAGTTTATTGGAGCCACTGCAACAAAGTACAACTGGGTGGCATAGAAAACAGAAATATATTGGAGGCCGTAACTTTGAAACTATGGTGTCCTCAGGGATTGGGTATCTCTGAGTTCTCAAGGGGAGGACCTCTCCCATCCTCTGTCCTCACAGCATCTAGCTCCTTAACTTATGGCAGCGTTTTTCCATCTTCAGATAGTGCTGTCCCTGTGATCTTTCTGATGCTGGTAATTTGACCAATACTGTTAGGAGTAGCGACTCTTGAATTTGATGACTGGGATTTATATTTTGGCACCACTACTTAGTAGCTATATAACTTTGGGCAACCCAATTAATTTTTCTGCACTTAGGTGCCTCAACTGGAAAATGACATTTTTGAAAATCTTAAGGTTATTATGCCAAGCATATTAGCACAAGTAACTTGAACTTAGACATGTGAGTTGTAACTCTCAGTTGCCCTTTCAGTGTTTTTTTGTTTCTTTTTTTAGTTACCATATTTCATACATCAAAATATTTCATGTTTATGCCTTGGGTTTTAAGGTGTTTATAGAATCATGAAAATATTTTGGTGTGAAACCTAATGTTTAAATTATTTTAAGGATGTGTCTATGAACCACTATTAATCACTTTTGTTGGAATAAGTTGCTATACTGTGCAACAGTATCTTCTTCTTTCTCAGATGGAGATGAGGTTATGGCTATTGTCTTCCAATTTACTTTAAATTGCTTTAAGTTGACAGGCCAAAGCACCTATTAGCTTTAACTTTTCTTTCTGCCAGAGGATCCATTTCAATACAAAATGCCCCAGGCAGTTGAACAACAAATAGAGACAAAGAAATAAAATTTGCAAATTGCCGTGGGGGACAGCAGACAAATAATGACTGAAGTGGAGCCTGAGCCTCACTTATGCTGTGTTTTATGAAGGGCTGAAAACCCTTATTTCGACAGTGAAAATGACTGGAAAGTATTGCATTTGATTCCAAATCAAGAAACTTATAACAAAGTAAGTTACTTATGAATCAGTAAGTACATCATTACTAGAAATGTCTGCATATTAACCAGTGAGCAAAGTCAAGTACATTTAGAGTAAAATTTTGCATTTTGTAATGTGTTTGACTATCAATCATTTAATTCCAAGAGGCAAGTTGCAGGTGATTTGCAGAAATCAGATGGCTTCCAAAAAACAGTGGAAAGTAAATGTGATAACTACAAATAAGTAAAGAAATTATTAAATATCTATGAAGATAGGGGGTCAAATGTTAGAGAGGTTTTATTTTGGCCCTAAGTGGAAACTTCTAGGCAGAGCTGTTCTAAAACCAACAGTACATAAAAAAAGACATACACTCCTTATCTTACAAATCTGCTTCATTTTCCAATGACTCTTTTATTACTATTTTCTGCTTTTCCAATGTTATAAGATATGTTAGGAAATAAAGGGAGATTAGTCATTTATTTTTAAATAAGATATAATTTGGAATGGATATGCAAAGCAGTAGTTGAAAAATATGCTGATCCAGAAAGGCATTAAGAATCTCAGAATTCCAAGGCTATTATTATCTCACAACATGCATCTGGAACTTACTGATCTTCCTTCTCAGTTATGAGGTGGGAGATTCAAAAATGCAAAAATTTTTTCCTAAATATACTTACCATAGCCTACTTACCATTCAGGATGGGCACTAAGAGCTAAATACTAAAGGCTTCTATATTCAGTATTGTCCTTATGCTTATTTTAAGATCACTCAGTTGTTGTTGACAGTAGATTAATATCCTCGAGATCATCATAGAAACATCATGAGAGGAATAAAACCATGATTTTATATTTGAGACCCTGAGGGATGTCATATGCAGTATTGCCCATGATTCAGGGCACTACAAGGCTGCCAGCAGCAATGTGACAGCAAGAGGAGGGGGACTAAGTAACATAGCAGCAATGCAGCCTTGTCTCCCTTCACAGAAAGCTGGATGCACAAGCACACTAGTATGTAAAATTCAATTTGCTTCGGTGCCAGACGTAAATTATATTCATTTAGGACCTAGTAGGCCCCATTCCACAGAAAGGAAAGGATAAACAGGGAGAGTGCAAAGGGGAGAAGAGGACCAAAGTGCTTGGAAATGAGTAATTTCATTCAGAGATTCTTTCCAAGGGAAATTGGGTGTCCACTAGTTTGCTTTAGAAACCCATTCCAGGATACTTTACTCTCCTTTGAAAGACTACTTAGCTTAGTCTGGTTGATATTCACTGAAACATATGTGCATTTTATTTTGAATTCTTAATTCAAGTACCTCTTACCTGTTTTCCTAATAAAAAATTCATATTCCACAATGAAAATTTATACTCAAAAAAAATTTTAAGTGTTTGTTGTAAAAGAAGACAATTCTTCATAGATTTATAATGACTCAACCTAATAGCAATATTGCAAACCTCTGGACCATAAAAATCTAGTCATTTTTTTTTAATTTTAAAATAAAACAATAAAGCCAATCAAAATAGAATGATGAAAGCAATACAGGGCTTCAAATCAAGATAACAGGAAATCAACAATGGCTACCATAATGTCTTATTTTCTTCCAAGTAGCTGTCTGTACCATCAAACATGATAAAATCAAACAGAACAAAGCAGAATAAAACCAATCAAAACAAAACAATGGAAATGTTACAGGACTTCAAAACTTAATAATAGGAAATCAACAATGTCTACCATAATATATCTTATCTTCCAAATAACTGCCCATACCATCAGACATAATAAAATGAAACAAAACAAGACAGAATAAAACCAAACCTAACAAAACAATGAAAACAATACAAGAATTCAAAACAAGATAATAGGAAATTAACAATGGTTACCACCTTCCCTTTTTAGACATTTCCTTCCCAATCACTTTCACAATATCTATTTGTGCATTTTGGATCCCACTAACTCCTTCAGTTTTTCATGCTAGGGAGATAACATGATGTTCACCCTTATGAGTCCAGTCCATTTCACCCATGAGCATGATCTCAAATTGCATACATGTACCTTCAAGAGCCTCAAGATTATCCTTCTTTACAGTTGAGTAGCTTTCCCTTGTGTAAAAATACCATATCTTTCTTATCCATTCTGCAGTTAATGGGCAAGCTACCTCTGCTTTTTTCTGGTTTCCTGTCACATGGAACACTGTTTTCTCTACTTTGACTTTCAACCTATGAATTTCCTTTCAAGTTAAATGTGTTCATTGTATACAGCATATTGATGAATCTTGTTTCTTGATCCACTCTCCCTGTGTCACTTTTTGTTGATGAACTGAAGCCATCTACGTTAGTGGTTACAACTAGCACGCATTGGCTTGTCTCTGCCATGCTACTCTCTTGCTGTTGGCCACACCCTTTACCCTCTGTTCAATTGCCTGTCCTGTTTGGCAGTCTTCTCTGTTGCTGTTTCTAGAACTGTAGTCATCTTTGTAGCTCTCTCTAGAATATCCTTTAGCACTCTTTGTAGGGTTGGTTTGGTGGTCATGAATTCTTTCAGATGTTCTTTATCATGGAAGTATCTTATTTCTCCATTAATTTTGAAAGATAGTTTTGTGGGGTACATCAATCTGGGTTAGAAGTTGTTTTCTTTCAGAATTTGAAACACTTCACTCCAAGCTCTTCTTGACTTGATGGTTTGTGTTGAGAAGTCTGCCATGATCCTGATGGGTTTTCCTTTATAGGTGATGTGTTTCTTTTCTTTAATAGTCTGTTCTTGTGCGATCTTGCTTATTATATGTCTGGGTGTAGATTTATTTTGGTTATGGCTAGTTGGAGTTCTATATGCCTGGCTTGTCAGTATGTCAGGTTCTTTCCCATGCTTGGGAAGTTTTCTGCTATTACTTCTGTAAATAATCTTTAGGTCATTTATGTTGACCCCTGCTTTTTCATTGAGACTTGTCATCCTTAAATTATTTTTCTTTGTTTTTCAGCCATTGAATTGTTATTTCCTGGTTCCCTGTTATTTTTAAGAGATCTTTTCTTTCATGATCCTTAGGTGCAATCCTGTCTTCAAGGTCTGAAAGTCTTTCTTCAGTCTCTTTCAAGCAGTTTTGCCTACTTTTAATGGAGTTTTTAGTTCCTTCCTCTTTTGTTCATTCAAAGTCTCCATCATATTCCTATGTTCCTTTTTTTTTTATCTACGTCTTCTTTAGATATGCTTAGCAATTCTTTCATTATGTTTGTGATTTCTTCTTTTACCTGAGACATTATTTCTGATCTGATTACTTTTACAGTCTCATGAAGTTGTTTCTTTACTTCAGTTGCTATCCTCTTGGAGATTTCAGGTGTGCAGCTTCCATTTTTTTCCATGACTATATCTCCCAGACTTGTTCTGTGTGGGCTAGATGTCTGAGATTGCCTTTTGCTTCTTCATCTTGACATTTTCCTCCTGACAAGCTGGTTGTGGGGTCTCAGGTGCTTCCCAGGTTGGGTATCCCTCTGTGGTGTAGGTGAATGGGCCAGACACCTTGGTTTCTCCAAACCCAGGTTGCCAGGGAGGCAGTGGGGCATGTGGCAGGCTTCTCCAGACCCATGCAGCTACACTGGGGCTTCCCCAGTGACCATGGGTGCATGGTGATGGAACTGCTTCTTCTCTCAGCCTTTGTGGCTACACAGGGACTCCTCCAATAGTGGCAGGTGCATGGGGGCATGTTTGTCTGTTTCTCCCAGCCCATGCTGACTGCCTGTGGGAAACAAGCAGTGACATCCTGCAAGTGCACAGGGTGTATCTGGCTGTTTCTCTCTACCTGCACTGGCTGTCTAGTTCATTTTTTGTACTACATGTATACCTCTCTATAACTGCAGCAATGAAATTCATTTGTGAAAAGCTGTTCTCATCCCGAAAGCAAGGACTGCTTTGGCTACTTAGAAAATAAAGGCATAAGAAATATCTATTAAATGTACAGTTATTCTGTTAGCTGTTTATTCTAAAAGCATTGGGAAAGCCAAGATTCTCAGGACAAATATCTTGCTACCTTACTTTTGTGAAGCATATAATATGATGTCATAAATAACCAGATGATTAGAAAAATATCAGAAATCAGGTGAAAAAAACTTATTATCTCTTTTTTCTTCAATAGTGATTTTGAATGTACATTGCACTGTAACTCACTTTGAACCTTCTCGTCTGAAATTAGGTATAAAGACACTCACAGTTACTTGAATTTCTTTCTGATTTGATAATTTCAGTTTCTTATCGTGTGAATTAATAGTGAGCTGAACCTTGTCCCACAAATTAGACATCCTTGTGTTTAGTAACAGAATCCACATTCCTAATTCAAACTAGAGTTAAATATCTAACCATAATGTGAATGAGGCTTACAGAGATGAGAAGGAGGAAAAGCTAGCTCTCCTTTACACGTTTGAAAATATTACATTCAAAATAATTCAGATAAGTCAAAAACAGTTCTACCATCTTATACTTTTTTATGACTGCAGTTCTGCAATAAAGAAGAATCTCAGAACTAGGTACCTTTAGCCAACCATTTTACAGCACTGTTTTAGTTAATCTTTACCACAAGATTCTCAGTGCTTTTAATCATTTTATAATTAAGATTTTATTCTGCTATTTACTTTACTTTTCACATTCCTAAAGTTATTTTCCTTTCAGGAAATGTGAATATCCATCCACTTTATACCAGCAGAGTAGTTAATTTGGAGGTCTTGCTACTTCTTCTTATCTAAGTATACCAGCAGGCAACCTTGAGCATTATGGACAACAAATTACATCCAAACTCCAGACAGTACGAAGTTACCAAAAGAGAGTTCATGGTTCTGCAGTTTTCCTAATTACCTTAAACTCAAGCTTATTTTTTTTAAACACCAACATGCATTTTTGTAAAGAAATTGATTTCAGGATTTGTCTTTAGAAACTAAATAAGCAAAGATTAGAATGGCATTTGCTGCAATGAAACAGGGACTTGAAATAGGCAATCCAACAGATAAAATAAGTTTTTCCAGTCTAGAAGAGGACAGAAAGCATTGGTCGTGGAGTTAAGACTGTTTCCAGGTAAGAGGCTTGATTCTTCCACAAACCAGCTCTGTGACCAGGTGGGAGCACTTCATCTTATCCGTTTCCTTGTTTGTACAAAGACATGATGGAATTGTAAATTTAAAGTCACTTTCACTTCAGAAGACTCCTTCAGGTTAAGCCTTCTTAAAAGAATACATTTCTAGGGAATATTTATATTAACACTGCAGGGTCCTTAAACAGCTATTCAACACATTGATTTTTAAGGGTTTTACAAGTTTCAATGCAGTGATCCTCAAACTTTGTTAAGAATCAAAACTTGTTAGAAGCAGAAATACCCATAGTCAACCATAAAAACTTTCCCAGCGAGGAGTGGCTGTGGGTATCTGCACTTTTATTTGCCTTCCAGGAAATCTAAAGTGGATATTCTGAGGACCTCACTTTGAGATTGAATCAGAGGCTTGGAAGAAATAAGCAATTTCTCTGAGTCCCAGTTTAATCTCTGGAAAATTGCCTCGAGAGAATATTAACTCACAACAATTCTAAATAAAATCCTTATTTTCCCTCAGAAGTATGATTAGAAAAGAACAAATTAAATGTTATTTATCAGAAGAGGTCAAATTTGAATGCCACATACAATTCCTTTATCAAAAGTGCTTTACATTTCTCCTCCTCATGAGGAGCTACCTTTAGTTACTATATCTGAAGTATTCATTAAATCAACATGTAGGTTGTCCTGGATTTTTCTGTTAAAAATTTCTGTTTATAACCCTTACTCACTATTTAGATCAATGTTATAAAGTCTTTTAGTAAGAATTTGTTTTTGTCAAAGACACTTTGTAGAGCCAGATATTTTTGAAAAGTGAAAATATGTAAATATTAGTAGTTATCTCTGGAGGGAGTACTTAGAAGTAGGTTTAATTTTTTGTTTATTCTTGTATAGTTTTAAATATTCCTATAAAGACTATTTCATCCATTACAATATTTCTTTCAGAAAGAAGAACAGAGAAGGGGGAAAAGATAAAAGGCAGGAAAAGGAGAAAGAAAAGTAGGAGGAGGAAGAGAAGGATATGGCATTTCTGTTCTCTGGTGAGAGAGAGAAAAGAGAGAAGTGTCAAGAGGGAATAAAGAAGAGAGAGGAAGAAGAGAAGGAGAAAGACTGAGACAAGGAGTGGACATAGAAAAAAGGAGAAAGGAGAGGAGGGGAGAGAAAAGAAGAGAAAAAGAGAGGGAGAGAGGAGAGAAAACTTAGCAAGCACCACAACTGAGACATTGTTGGAAGTTTGGAAGGCCAGTATCTAGGTATGGTCTCTTAACTGCCTGGGGACAATCCAGGAAGTCATCCTAAGGAGGCAGTATCTAGAATAGAGTATATTAGCAGGTAGGGATACAGGAGCTTTGCTTGACCAAGGATCGCCTAAAGTGCGCAAGACATGGAAACGATGGCCTCTTCGGGATCTGCAATTAATTTGCTTAGACAGTGCCCACAGTTCAAGTGTCAGAAAGCTTTAATCTATGACATATGACCCATCACAAGCTTAGGAACAGTGAAGTGGTCTAGGGAGAGCATTTAACAAGCTGTAAGGTAGCACAGAAAATATCACAGTGCATGTATATACCAAGTATCATTTCATGAAGATTGTGTGAGTTTTTATGTAAATTGGTTCAGGAAGAAAACATATTTTATTGTGGGTTGAGGTCAAACAAGTTTTGAGGATGTTGCTGAGGCTGGGGAAGCCATGAATGCCCCATACAGAGCAACAACAGGACTAGATTTCCATCTCAGGAAAAGAGATCCTTCTAGTTCTGTGACAGGCAGAATGATGGCTCAACCTGCATCCATGTTCTAAACTCTGAATCTGTGACTGTGTCATCTATCCAAAAGGACTTCACAGGTGTGACTGAATTATGATCTCACAACAGGGAGGTCATTCTGGATTTTGTAGGTGGGCACTTGTCATAATAAAAGTCCTTATAAGAGGAGAAAGGGAAAAGAGAGAAGATGTGACAACAAAAGCTAAGGTTAGGGAGCAAGAGATTTGAACTTGCTATGCTGCCATCTCTGAAGGTGGAGGAAGGGGACCATGAGCCCAGGAAAGCAGAGGCAGAGGGAAGGCAAGAAGTGGGTTCATCCTGGGAGCAGCCATAGAGAACTCAGTCTTGTAGTCCCATTTGGACTTCTGACCTCCTGAACTGTAAGATAATAAAATTTTATGATTTTAATCCATTAAATTTGTGATTAATTTATTATAGCAGAAGGAAACAAATACATCTTTCATAAGAATGAACTTGTTGAGGAAGAACCTAGAAGCTAGAAAATCATATTTTTATTAAAAAAAGATGTAATGCTAATATCCAAATAAATGAACAAAAGTGTAGTGGGGATGGAAGCTCACCTTTAGAATGGGAGAAATTCTGAAGATATTTCAAAGCCAGTAAGTAAGACTTGAAGAACAACTGTATTGGAAATGTGATGGGAGAAAAAAAAACAAGACTTTTACAAAAGCTATCTCCTTTCAACTGTTTGATCATCCATACAGGAGGGATGAATATACACATTCTGACATTTCTTCTTGCCAGGATCACCAAACTAAGTCCCCTCAACTTGCCTCTGGAAGCACAGTTGTGAAATATTTCACATATCAAGCTGCTTTTCTAGTCAACTAGAACTAGGAACATCCATCTTTTAAATATATGTTATATATGATATAATCGTACATGCATAAATTAACCAGCTAAAAATTTTGCAAGAAAATGATGATGTTGTGCAAAGTATTAAGCACTTTTTCATTCTAAATTGTATTCACCTGAATCAGCTCATTTGCTCTTAGACTGTTAGAGGATGAGCATAAATATCGTGCCTGTTTTGCAAATAAGCAAGTTATAATTAAGATATAATGAGGCATTCTTATGGTAGCTCATTACACCTTCAAGTTAATTCTGTTTCCAAAGTACACAGAATAGGTTACATCCCATTCACAGAATTAAATCTCAGTGTCCCCCAAACCCACACAATGTGTTCCTTGCCTCTGTCTTTTATATCATAGACTGTCAATGTCTAAAGAATCCAAATAGTTTGGATTTTAATATTACATAAAAGTTTCCCGAAACTAAAATACATACAACACCTGCTATGACATTGCTTTTTTCTTCCAAAGCATTTTTATTACTTTTTAAAATATGTTCATAGGATACTTCCTAAACACTTGCCAAAAGCCATGCAGCATGCTGACTCCAGGAATGAAAAGACAAAAAAAGCGGAGGCCTTCTTTTAAGGAATGTGTGTTACAGCAGGGCAGACTGGGGAGTTGAGCTCATTCAGGAAAGTCTGTGACTCTGTCTTCTCATCACAAGCCATACTCCGTGCCCACTTTACAAGTGGCATGCCACCAGGTAAACAGTCATTGAGTCCTCCAGATCTGCTCTTTGGGTTGGCCACTGGAGGTCATGACAAGAATCTGTACCCAAGAGATTAGTGTCTAAAGCAGCAATGCCTGGGCACTTTATCCTGGACCATTTAGGGAAACTTGCTAAGTTGTAGTAATCACAAGGATTGATCTCTCAATTTCTTAGCCCTATTGCTTAGTTGAATTTGTACTTATTTTAAAGCACAATTAACACAAAACAGTATTTTTTGATAGATTTTGTGGAAAAAGAAGGAAATTTTTTTTTGTACCAGGGTTCAAACTGATGACCCCACTAAAAGAAGGAAATCTTTATGCTTTGCATTAAGGCCTATCTTTCAGTTTCAAACCAAAAATACTTATCCCTAGTTATATTATAATTTAAATTCCTAGGCCAGGCAGATGGCGTAGTTTTAAGAAATTATATTTTAAATTTTTCGAAGGATTGTCAAGTTTCAAGTATTTTAAGGAATTACAACCATTGTCTAAGTATTCTCTTTTGGACAAAGCAGTTGAAAGAGGAATAGAAATAGAAAAGCAGTGCCGGAGAAGTTGGTTTAAGGAGAATCTCACGCAATGCACATGATACAAAGGGGTACTGTCTATGGGATTTTGTTTATATTTACTTACTTACTTTTGAACATGGTGCCATTGTCACTTCAGTGTCACCACATCCAAAAATGATAGATAATATTCAAAATTCAGGAGCTAACACAGTATGTTCTGAGTGTCATAATGTTTTCCTTACTTAAATTTGCTTGGTGGTAGATACCTATTCTATGCTAACATTAAAATGAAATCTCAAGTATTGGTTAACTATTTCATGATTCTGAACTTTCTACTCACAAACATGAGATCAACCAATTTTTTGTTTTTTTCCTTGGAAATTATTTTCTTCTTAGCAAATATGTATTCACACTTCTGCTTAGTGGTACAGCAAGTCATTGTTTTTGACAAATGTATACTCTAAACATTTGAAATACATTGAATGTTCTACTATCTAAACTTTGGGTTTACAAAACACTGCAACGAAACAGGCAAAGTATCTATATTTGGGGATAAAATTAAATTATATCTACAAACATTGCTATATTCTACATTACACACATTTTGGGTTTCAAAGTATTAGCCATTTAGAACTATTTTTATGTCTGTTGCAACAGATGGGTTTATTAAATGGGAATCATGTAGCACACCTACTCATTCCTGGATGTTCTGACCTTGAAGAACACTTTATTGCTTTATCCAAAGTCTAGACTCTAGTCCTTTATTCCAAAATGTGCCTAAGTCCATGAATCTTCAAAACACAATCATAATTCAGAAAAGTGGAATGATTCATTTATGATTAAAGAACAAGCAACCCAGTTCCTCATACTAATCTAATCATGGTAAAAATGAGGTTTCACTGATGTATTTTTTCAGTAACATCATAGGTAAATAGATAAACTGTAGTCCAAAACTACTTCATGCAAAAATATACATACTGAAATGAAACATCTACTCAGTATTCACTGTGTGGCTGGGTCCTACGTATAACACACACTGAAAAAGCATAAGCTATGCTCCCTATCCGCCATGATCTTTCAGTGATATGACATTATGTGCACTCCTTGAAAAGACATTTTATACCAAGATGGTCCCTTTTGAATGCCAGACAGTCTATTATTACTCTAATGATCCATACAAAGATCTCTTATGGCTAGATATTTTAACTGCTTTGTTACTACATATGTGTCAATGCCTAGACAGGAACATATTCTTCTACCTTCCTTGTGTCTTTTCCTTAGCTTTCCATTTTCTGTGAACTTTACCACTATTTATCAAACAGCCCTTTTCTGTGTCTCTAATACTCTGGTTGTTAGACTGTATTTGAAGGAAGAAACCTTAGTCCATTTATGAACAAAGAAAAACAAATTCCTCTATGCATTCACCAACAGCACAAAAGACAATTTTTTAAAAAAATAACCCTCCAATGCCTAGTGATCCATTTTTGGAACAGCCTTAACAGTGGAATATAATGAAATATGTTCTCTTCAAGTTCTTGTTACTTGAATTTTTCTATGTAATATATCTTAATTTCATGCAAAAATTCAAAAATTTTCAATTTTAAGCATCAATGGATCAAAGCTTCTAGTACTTTCCCATCAAATTTAAATTGCAATTGAAGCTCTTTAATACAATCTGTAAGGACATATGTGATTCTTTGTATCTTCCCCCTCCATGTTCACTTCTTTCCTTTTACTTTTCATTTCTGACATTGACCTTTCTCACCTTGAATAGTCCTATCACAGTTTCTCCTTAAACAGAACCAGAGAACAGCTTGCTCCTTTCTACATGTGGTGCACTCTTCTCACAGAATCTCACAAGGATAGTTCTGTATCACAACTTAGTTTCCATCTTCTGCCCCTCTTTAAAGAGAACCATTTTAAATGAACTCCCATCCTCGAGCCCACTGGATATCATAAGGCCTGATTCATATTACGATCTGAAATTTTGTACTTTTTTTTTTGTTGGAATGATCTGTGTCTCTCTACTAGAAGGCAAACCTAAGGAGGGTAAAGACTTTGTGCTATGCACCACTCTACCACCAGTTTCTACTCAGAAAAATACCTGGGACATAGAATTATTGGGTGAATTAAATTACTGAATGAATGAACTGGCAACTCCTGTTGGAGTTGTGGAGATTCGGTAAAGAAGTTGTCCGAGTCAATAAATCAGGAGGATGGTCAGGAGAGGACAGACAGAGAATGCAGAATGATGGGCCCGCCCAGCTTCTGGGGTGGAGTGAAAAGACCAAATTTAACTGTAAGCAATAAAATGTAATAAAACTGAAAAGTAAAAGAAATAATAAATGTAAATTTCAAAGCATAACGCATAGTTGTATTAATTTTAAACAGTATGACAATAACAATTATTATAATTAAAAAAAAAAAAAAAAACTTCCTTCACCTGGGAAATCTGTGCCCTGTCACTTGGTTAATTATTTTGACCAAGCCAGCTCTACTGAGCACCGACCTGTCAGTTGTGGTGGTCACATGTCGCATGCCAGAAGAGACACTGAGCTGGCAGATGGTGGGATGCACACAGGGGCTGAATTGAGGGACCCACGCTAACACTGCCCCTCAGCACTGCATCCTGCTCAGCCCATTTGCCAGTTTCTCTTGCTCACATCCCTTCCTTACATCTGTCAGCCAAGCTGAGCTAAATGCAACATTTCACCTTTAAAGCCAAGATCACCAAACCAAACAGGTTCCACCCATAAATCCATTTTTATTTGCTTTTGGATTTCATGAAACAAAGGTTTCTACCTGAATACATCATACATTTCTGTTGCTGTCCTAGATCCTTCACAGGAAGTGGCAGATGAAGTTGATGTGACTCCTTCAGAGAGATACTACTTCATCACATAGAAGGGTCGGACCAGAATTCACAAGATAATGTCTCACTGTACAGAGTCATTGTATATATTTCTGTTTCTGTGACCACTGTAGACCATAAATTCCAAGCGCCCACTACTTTATCTCTTCCAGTCTACTATAAAAGGAATCAATCCTATGCAAGCCTGATGACCTATGATTCCAGTTTCTTTTTTTTTAATTTTTATGTTAAAGATAGTAAAATCCAACAAAACAAAACAGAACAGTCATTCAAAACAAAGCAATAAAATTGGTACAGAACTTCAAAACAGGATACCAGGAAAACAATAGCTACTATAGTATATCTTGTTATCTTCACAATAGCTGTCCATTCCATCAGGTATAGCAAAATCAAACCAAAAACAAAAGAGAATAAAACCAATCAAAACAGAACATTGAATAAAGCAAAACAATTAATCAAAATAAAGCAAAACAGGGAGAACAATATTGGATTTCAAAGACAAGACAAAAGGAAATCCCCCATATTTTCTACATTGTATAGCGTCATCCTCCCAAGAGATGCCTAACCCAGACCACTAGTCCCAGGCCTGCAAAATCAACCAAACAATACAAGCATTTAGTTGCCTTATGTACCTTAGTTGCTATCAACTTAGCTGGTCCTCCAAACCAGTGGGTTTCTTACAGGGAGGTGGGGTTTGATTCTCAGCCCACACGCCAGTAGGTTCACAGGAGGCACTGAATTTTCTTTTCTTGGAACCCACTGCACTGCTTACCAGGAAGGCTGGCTAGTTGTCTTCTGGTAGGATCCTCCCAGACCCAGCATGGCAGGTTCTCGGGAGGTGCTGTTTTTTCTCTCCCTGGAATCTATACCATTCGCACTGCTTACCAGGAAGGTTGGCTGTGGCCCCTGGGATACAAGAGGCGCTATGGGCCGCGTTGAGGGCAGACACACGGCTTTGAGGAGCTAGAGCCCCTCCCCTTACTGGCTTTGAGGAGGCCGGCCCTCCCCATCTGACGGGTGTGAGAAGCTAGAGCCCCTCCCCTTACCGGGTCGGAGGAGGCCGGCCCTCCCCGTCTGCGTGTCACCCTCCGTGGGCCAGGCCCTCCCCCAGGACACTCCCGTTTCCCCACCTCCCTTAGCTCCCGCCCCTAGCCGCCACCCCTGATCCCCACCCATACAGTATATAGGCTTCTGCATTTCTGCAATAAAATGGATCTGTGCAATCAGCCTGGTCTCCGTGTTATCAACGCGTCGGTCTTGCCTGCTGTGAGGCCCAACCACCCCCAGTTGGCTAGTTGTCTTCTATGATTCCAGTTTCGATAAAGATCAATAAAGAATGAAAAGAAATTTAGCACTGGGAAAGAAAAGATGGATTTTAATTCATCTGTATTTTTTCAACTTCAGTGCCATTTTCATAGTCTTAAAATTCCACCACAGAAAAGATATATGAAAATTAGATACTAAAAAATGGCCATTTATTGAAAGATTTATGAATCAAAAATATGCCAAACCTATTATAGAAAATTGAAAAAAATTAATTTTATTTATGAGTAAGTACCTGAATTCCATTTATGAAGAGATTCCATTTACACTTATGTTTATTTTAAGCACCTTACTATGCATTGTGTAGTCCAAGGACTGGGACTTTAAAATCTAAAAGTCCAACTTCTTGGCACATAACAGATTCTCAATAAATATTTCACTTGTACAGAACAAGTGACTACAGAAGGTCAATAGTTACTAGATATATATCTCAAAAATGTTATGGAATTTTTAATCTTTTTTAAAAAACATTGAATGGCCACCTGTCTCAGTTGTGTTTTAGATACCTGGATTGTTTTTCTGCCGAATGCCCAGGGGTATAACAAAGATGATTTCCCAAGGGTAGGATCAACTCTTCCGTGGTGGCCTCCCATCAAGCTAACTCCATTAATGGGTATCAAAGTGATGGTAAGAAAACATTATTAATATGAGTGTTGAGCTTTCAAGTTCTTTCTATTCCTAGGTGTGTATAGCTAGAGGCTTTTTGAAGGAGGGGGAGAAAGGACATAGCAGACTAGTGAATTGAGAGTTGTGGTATCCTATATGTATCTTTCAAATCAGTGAAGCATTTAGTAGCATTCATTTATCTATGCTCCAAAGCAGTGTCAGTGTTGACTTTTTGATGAGTTTTTTCCAATGTTATCTACTTTACTATTCCAGTTATGTGAAATTCTCCATCTCATTCTTTCTCTGTAGCAGTTCTTTTCATCTTATTGAGGAAGTGAGTTGTGTATGTTTATCATTAAACAGTGTGTAGATTTCTAATATCTCTAGAAATGTTTCCCAAACTGCTCCTAGAAATGATAATTAATGGTCATTTACAAAAGGAGAAGGACTGTGGATACTTTTATGAAGCAGATTATGCTACAACACAAACTGCTCCTAGAACCGATTATCAAGTGTGGGGGAAAATGCAGATAAAGACAATTTCTCTTCAATGATTCCTCTGATTTTATTCCATCTCTCATGTTACTAAGGATTTTCTTCCAGCTGTACAATAAATTTGATTTTCCAAGTCGATACTTCCATGGCACCATGAAAAGTTTTTCATTAGGTTTTATGACTACTCCATACATTGTTAGTTCTACCTTTCCTCTAATATTTGTTATAACAATAATAATAATGGTAATAATCTTTATTATCTCCAGATTGATTGTCAGTATTAATTTGAATCTCCCAAGCCATAAAGACAGCTTTTTTTATTTAAGAGAAAAAAGACACATATAAGAAAGACAAAAAGCAAAAAAGACAAACAAACAACAACAGCAAATCCACAATAGTAACAATATAGGTTTACAAAACAAGATGATAGGAACTTGACAATGGTTGCAATATTGCATATCGTTACCTTCAACATAGTTGTTTGCATTAACAGATACAGACATGTAAAATTGATCTAATCATATGAGTATAAACCAATCTTTCTCAATAACTAATACATTCAGCAGTATAGACATTTTAGTTATCTTGCATATACATATATACAGATTTATGTCTTTTTCCTTTTCCCTTCCTTCCTTCCTCCCATAAAGACAGCTTTATAACCAGTGATCCTGATTTTAAATCCCCATACTTGCAGCAAAATTATCATAGAAATTAAACATATCCCAGCACAAGGCATCTTTTTTTCCTTTGCTCCCTAACTAATTTATGAAACTTTTATGAAAGAATATCTAGGCAGCTTTTTAAAGTCTTTTTTTTTTTTTTTTTTTTTTGTATACCAGGGATTGAACACACGACCTTGCACTTACCAGGTAAGTGCTTGAGCCACTGAGCTAAATCCCCAGCCTTTAAAGGTTTTTAGGATAAACCATTTTAAGAAGGAATGGTGCAAGCCATTTTAATCTGTGGATTCTTTGTGACTTATGTTCAGTTATTATTAATAAACTAGATACAAAAAATGACTGAAGAGCAACTTATTTAACATGGAAATCTTTTTGTAATTTATCATCAATACTGATTTTAGATCTAAAACGCTCCCCCCGCCAAGTCTCATGTGTTTAGTGGGTGTTGATCTTGAGGGTGCTTTAGTCATCAATTGATTAACTCATTGATGAGTTTAGCAACTGCATGTGCTGTTAGGAGTTGAGGACTTGACCTGGAGGTAGGGGAGGGAGCCCCAGAGAGAGGCATCAGGAGAAGGCAGGGTCAGCGCTCTTTTGAAGTCCTACTGGTCAAGCTGAAGCTTCATTTTGCAGCCAGTGCAGCCCGGTGTTATCCTCAGGAGAATGGCTTTGTGACGGCATTCATACCTGTCACCTGAAGACTGTAAAAAAAAAAAAAAAAAAAAAAAAAGGAGTTGGGGCCTGGTTGGAAGTGTGTCACTGGGCACGTGACCTGGAAAGTATATTCTTTCCTGGGCTCCTTCCTCTCTTATCTCTCAGCTTTCTTCCGCCCTGCCATCTCTGCCATGAACTGAAACTGAGTGCTAAAATAAACCTCTTTTTCTTTGAGTTGTGAGCACGAGGTATTTTGTCCCAGCAACAGGAAAGTAACTAAGACAGTAGGCCTCTTACCTTATCATTAATTGCTATACTTTTGCAATGTGACCACTGTGTTTATTAGTTATTGCAAATCTTATTAGTTATATCGTCATATTATAACCTGGTGAAATTGTAGCAGCTGGTCCTTTTGGTGGTTCTCATCGAACTATATTTCCTGGCATTCAGACTCCTCTGTAGTTCACTAACCAGGGCTAGGCCAGTGACTTGCATTAACTACAAATATAGCAAAGTATTGGTATGCTACTTCTCAGCCTTAGCATTAAGCTGCTGGGCAGCTCCAAGGTTTGTGTTTTGGGGTGGCCTAAATTACAATTCAAGAAGCTGGGCGGCCTTTTGTGGCAATAATGTGGAAAGATCAGAGACTGCATGGAAGAAAATTAAACATAATGTGACAGAAAAATCTGCAGCCCCAAACCTATGACCCAAGTTGAGTCACTGCAGCAAACACCACTGTCCCAGCCATCCTGGCGTGAGTGTCAGATGTGTGCAAAAGGGATGTTGTGGTTCAGCAGGCATCCTGTGGAGACAGAGGATGTGTCATCAGTGGCCCCTGTCAAACTTTCTGATATCATGAGAAATACTAATACGTTTTAAGGCACTTCATTTTGGTATAATTTTTTGTACTGTAATAGATAACCGTAATAAGAATATAGTCACTATTGTCTCGTTTTATAAAAAATAATTTCCGTGTTTAAAATTTTAGACCATCTCAAACAAATACAGAATTACTTAATTAGAAGTATTTTATTTTTAGTACAGATCTATGTAGCTTTCTCTTTGCTTCACAACGAATAATTATTTTTGCCTTTTCTAGGAAAAAGTGTAAGTTGATGAAAGCCATTCTATTAGGAGGAGGCAGTGGGATGGATGCACGGGCTTCATCTTGCTAGGAGGCATAACCAGGAATGGGTTGTAAAGTGTGTTAGAAGAATGGTTACATCAGAAAATCCTCCCTATGTATTGTTTTACACATTGGACTTTTGATAAATGGTGGGTGACAGAGATAAGAATCTGATCTGTAGGGAAATGACCTATGATAGCATTTAAACACTAAATGATGTATTTTAATAGTCACAGAAGAGAAAGTTCTCATCCCCTTATGAAAGATCAAATGAGTAAGGGTAACAACCAGATCAGAAGCCATTTCCATCCTACCTGAAATTTGCAAAGGGAACACAAGGAAGCAAGACCATGATTGTTCTTGAGAAATACTTTTGAACCTGTTCATCACATAGATAACTAGTTAGTCAAGACTACGAGGCATGGCTACTCTGATTTAAACTACCCTCTCTTCATAAATCTTGAATGGTCATAACCACAAACTCTCTTAAGCCATATATGTATTTTTTTTTAACAAAACACCTATTTTAAAAAATTATCTTAACAATATTTGATGAAGTGCTATTGGAGACTCTTTCACAGTGCCAATTATCAGGGACCCTTGCAGTGAGTCCCTGATCTCTTGCAAGGTATTATGGTGCATGGTGGGAAGGAAGAGCTAGAGACAAAATAGGGGTGCAGTAGGGATCTGGGATGACTAGATGTTCACAGGGAACTAAAGGCCATGAGGCACCCAGAAACTTGGTACTTATTGATTACATCTGAATCAAGTATAATGAGTGAAGGCCAGTGGGTGTTTCCTGGAATGATAATGGTAACTATGGTGGGCTAGTAAGAACAAAGCACCCTTGTAAGGACAATGATGAGAGGGGAGGCAATAAGGAAACTGCAATTTCCGCAGGTGCCTTATCTTCTTTAGAGGGTCTTATCTTGCCCTGTGAGGGGCACAGCAGTCACTAGCCCTAGGGCTTCCAGCTGCAGAAAAGAACAGAAAGTTTCCAAATTCTAATCTGATCCAAAGGGCAAAACAAGGACAAGCTTTAGATGTCCCTTAGAATCAACTTGTAATTTGTGGTCCCCAACAAAGTGCTATCTAAATTAACTGGTTACTAAATTGACATGTACATAGGTGATGTAGATATTCATGAAATTAGGCTACAAGTATTCTAATTAATTGAAGTTTCTATTAGTTGAAAAAAGCAAAATAATGCCATATGACTATAAAGGAGATCAGTGCATGAAAACTCACAGCCATATCTTTTCTTAGTATATTCCAAGTACATGTTGTGTATAAATTCAACCACACTAAAACATTTGTATTAAACTCATTATAGTAGATATAGTTTATATGAATATTAAGCCTTTTTCTCTGTAGCTAGAATAGGTCTGCTTCTCTCCTATTTTTTAATTTATAGACCAGAATTTATTAGATGAGATTTAGTAACATTCATATACTAAATATCTCCTAAACACAGGTAAAAACTACCCCCACAAAGCATGTTATTGCTGAAACGTATAGTGGATTTTATTCACTTGCAATTGTTTTTGTTGTTGTTTTTAAGTAAGAATTAACTGTATTCTTAGCACTATTCTAGTTAATTTGTATCTGAAAAGAAAACAATGAGAAGAAAGAAATCAACTAACATGAAGCTACCATCCAATTGTCTATTATGCAAAAAAAAAATTAGAACTTGGTTTAAAATGACTTCTGGCATGGTTCCCTGTCTTTTAAAACTTAGCATAAAATATGATCTGAAGACTAAATGCATATTTTGCACAGACAGCAGATTATTTTGACATCTAGTGGGTGGACAGAATGAACCACAATCATTTCTACAAGGGCTGAAACTCATGAAGGCAAAGAGAATGATCGTTTTCCTAATTACTCACTAAAATTAAGAAAGGTGATTGTATTGCCATTTTTATTCTCTGATGAGCTGGGTTTTTTAGAGTTGTCAGCAATGGAAAAAGTCCTTGAGGTCCAGATCACTGAGTTAAAAATCATTTTGAGATTTAAAACTGATTATTTCAAGTCTATTTTAAGTGTTACTGGACTTTCATCATCATTGGTAGTATTTTTATGTAGATTTTGTTAAATAGATTAAAACTTTTAATGTGTCTTGGTGACTGTATTAGTGGTCACTGGCCTGGAGAATTAGATAGGCCAAGAAGTAACTCTGCTATTTATAAATTTATTTTAATAGTCAAAGATGTAGATAAAAGAGTGCTTTCTCTCCTTTACCCCTATTTCGTTAGAAAAACAGGCCCTCAGAATTTATACATGTGTGTATATGTGTGTTCATGTGAGAGAGACAGAGACAGAGAGACAGAGACAGAGAATAACAATCAGAACCGGAACAAAGAGAGACCCAAATAGCAACAGGATTCACAGATCAAAATATGACTGGTTGCTAATACTTTTGTTAATTACACCTAAAATGAGAGCATTTAGAAGCAACAGTTGTTAGTTCCTATATTTGACATTTGGGTGTTTGTCTTTGCAGTTTTGTACACAGTTAGTTATATAGGTAAATTGAATAGCATAACTAATTTTTCACAGATAATTGGTTTAGTTTTCCATATGCTCTTAATCATTACATAAAATCATATTATAAATTGTTAGGACTAATTCCTTATTAGTATAGTATGATTCAATTTTAAAGGGAGAAAGGAAAATTGGGAAGAAGAAATATAATATACAATTCTGTTCAGTTTAATCAATATTTATCAATAAGCAACACTTTTCTAAGCAGCATACTGGGTAGAGTGGAAAGAGAGATGCATAAAACACATCCCCACCCTTAAGATGTTCATAAATTTGGGAACTGAGAGATGAGAGCCCAATCTCCAAATGAGTCGCAAATTTCATCATTTGGAAGGAAGCTGGTAGGTTATGATTCCTGTTTCCTTCCCATCCTTGACTTCATGGGTTTTGTTCTTTTATGTGTGTTTTGTTTTTAATTTATTTAAAAACACGGCCAGTCACTTTGTTCATAGTCTTTCATTCTAGTAACCAGGAGCTCCCCGTTACCCAGTTACTTGTAGAGAATCTAATTTCACTATCAAAAAGTGAATATATCTATTGTATAAAAGCAAATCTACATGAGGATCTTTTCATTTTTATAATGAAATTTTTATTTTATTAATTATGACAATTAAAATGAGCAAACATGCTAATCAAAATATTTCCCACTTCCTTCTCTTTTCTGCCTCCTGCCTTCATTCTCTATTACTTACATAATTTCTCAGATCTCTTCCTTTCTTCTTACATTTCTTTCCACAGCTTTACAATCTTACCTTTCCCTTATCTTGAGGTTATCATCTCCCTTTTAAAAAGAAAATTATTATTAGTACAAATTTGTGGTACATCGTTATTACATTCATCATGGGGGATGGACACAGGTATATAACACATCTTAATTCCTTGTACTTCCTCTTCCCATTCCCTCTCCCCTCCCCTATCTTTAGATCCCTTTCCCATTAGTAAAAGATCTATCTCCATGATTCTTATTATCTATCTTTTATTTTGCTCTTTGAATTATTTATACTTTGAGTTTCTCATATAAGAGAATCCATGTGATATTTAAGCTTGTGAGTCTGGTTTATTTCATTAACATTACGGTCTTCAGATGCAACCATTTTCCTACCAATGACTCCAATTTATGTGTTTTTCTAGCAGACTAGTACTCATTGTGTATAAATACCACATTTTCTTTATCCAGTCATCTCTTGCTTGACATATAAGCCTCTTCCAAGACTTACCTACCATGAGTTGTGCTGCTGTAAACACGAATATGCATTTGTCATTGTGATATGATATCTCTAACAGTTTCAGGAAGACACCTAGAAGGGAGATTGCTGGGTCAAATGGAATTTTTAGTTTTTCGAAGAATCTTTGATACTTTCCATAATGCTTATACTAGTTTGTATTGTCACCATTTTAGTGGGGATTTAGTGAGTGGAGGAGAAAAATACCTAATTCATGTTTCTGTTTAACCAGAAGCCTCTTTTCCTATGCATTTCTGCTCAATCAATTGTTTTGCATCCTCAACTTGTGCTTCTTATAATAATGTCAATGTCCCTAGAGAAGCTTCCTCTAACCACTGATTTCCTTGACCACTGTATCACCATCTACATGTGAATATTTTCATATTCCTGTGATCGTTTTCACATGAGATCTCAGCTCCTAAAGAGCCGAAAAGTTAGTGAATCCATTTGCAGTAGTATCCCCATGTGCTGAATTCCTAGAAAAATGTCTGTCCCTAGAAAAATATCTGTCTGACTACTCAAGAAAAGCCTGATAACGTGTGAATGTTTAGTTGCAGTTGCAGATGTCCTATTAACCCAGTTCCCTCAGAGAAGTTCTTATCTGTGGTTGACAAAAGATACCTAAAAATGTCTTTAAATTATCCTTACCCTTATGGGACATTGTACTTATCCATGATTATAGAGCCTATGAATATGTTGCCTTATTTTCAAGAAGGGAATTTTCAGGTATAATTAAGCATCTTGAGATGAAAAGATCATCCTGGACTTCCTGCGTTAGCTCTCTAGGAGGGAGTCAGGATTTCAAGAAAAGGAGAAGATGCTATGCTTCTAGCTTTGAAGTTGGGAAACAGGGGCCATGAACCAAAGGATATAAATGACCTCTGGTACATGAAAACTGCCTAAAAAGGGATTCTTCCAGAGCCTCCAGGACGAATGCCACCCCATAGAGTCACTTTAGGCATCTGACCTCCAGAACTGTAATATAATACTTTATCGTGTTTTCTTAAGTCAATGAATTTGTGGTTGTGTTACTGTAGCGATAGGAAACGTGATCATGCGTCTGGCTATTTGCAGATATAACCAAAGTACAAGCAAGTATAACTAGCTCCAAAAATAATTCTGATTTGTTCACAAAAATGTACAAATAACTTTTTAAATGGTAACAAAAATGCAGACCAGAAAGAAAAGAACAGGTAAAGAATCTAAAATGAAACCCCACACCGAAAGGTATTACTCAAGTGATACATCTTAAGGATTTAGCATTTGTCACAGTACAAATTTTTTCACTATACTTTTTGGCAGTGAATGTAAAACATAAATATGATGCAAAGAGATACAAGATTCAGTGTCTCAATTACAAAATAATAAATCATGCTCAAGAGAACCACACATATTCTTACTCTGATATCTAAGTGAAATTTAACCAACAGGTCTTCATAGACAAGACACTGTGTAACCTGGTAAACAGTGCACTTAACAACACTATGAATGCCAAAAGGCTGTTTTGTATAATTTTTTTAAAGTACACTGAAGGTATTTGTATAATCATGAAGGTAATTCAGTAAGAGCAAACACAAAAAGTGTCTATTTTAGTTAAGGTATAATTTGTACAAGAATAACATAAGAATAGGGAATTATAGGTTGACAATGTAGTTTTTGTAAAATTGTAAATCATCAGGAATATGTTTAGTGAATCTTCACATTTTGAGATAATATATGGACCCAGGATCAGGTAATCTGGAAATGATCTCAAATAATCCCACTCACTTAAATCCCACAACCCCTTACACTTCCTTCATAAGGGTGATGTGTCATACAGTAAGAAGCTTGATGACTGAACAATCAAATGTCATCAATATAGTGGAAGTCAACAGCTTTGAACTTTATTAGTATTTCTGAGAGTTTTAAAAACCATTTAAATGGTAATGTCTCAGGCTTTTGTTTTTTTCATTCTATTTTTGGGGGGCATTTTTTTGGTACCGGGAATCGAACTCATGACCTTGTGCTTGCAAGGCAGGCACTTAGGCCACTGAACTAAATACCCAACCCTTTTCATTCTATTTTTCATATAGAATGGCAGTGCCAACTGACCTAAATTCAAATGGGCTATCTAATTATAAATATCAATGTCGGTCTTACAGCTACTTTCACATTTAGTCACTTACATAGAAACCTCTAAGTTGTTGGCTCAGTTTCTTTCTGATCTTGACTTCACTGCCTACACTTTCTATGTCAAGCTCAGTTGTCACCACCATTGTTAGGTCTGCAGACCAGAGCTCCCCATCCCCCGACCTAAACCACCCCTGCCCCATATCTCACACACACACACACACACACACACACACACATTTATCTTGAGAACATATCACTTACTGTTAATGCTATAAATCCAAACCTTGGCAACCTCGTTCTTTTTAAATCACACTCTTCCCTTGTGCCCACAGCTGATAAGCTGCTAAATTATGAAGACACATCTTCTGTACAGTTTCAGATGTGTTTCTTCCTCTCTTTCAACAATATCTGACCTACAATTTGCTCAGCTCCTAATTCACCTCTTTTCCTAATCAGGTCAAGGTGCACCTAAAACAGATCAATCATCTGAAAAATATCCCAAGGTCATGTAAAATCGCCATGTCTCCTCATTTCCTGTTGAATGAAGTATCAGTTTAGAGTCTGGTATTTAGTGACCCAGTGTTATGGCTTCAAAAGTTTCATTTATAAATTTTTTTATCAAGTGTCCATACCCCCAACCATGATCCCCAAATATATGTGACTCTGCTATTCATCCAGCTCATGGCTGCTCAAGCTAAATATTTGTTCTAGTAGTGGTACTTCACTCTTGCTGGAAATGAAACAAGCAAAGTAATAAGTGTCTGTTTACTCAGGAGTCCTAAACTACTTCATCCTAATTTATGTGGAGACTGCTTAATAGTAACTATTTAACTGTAGAATTCTCTCTTTGAAAATAAAAGTACTTCATCACAGTACAAATGTTTCTACAGACCAATTGCATATTAAATTTTCTAAAATGATACTCTATTTTAGCAGCAGTTTCATTCCTTTTATTTTAAGGATAAAGTAGATCTTCATGTTGGCAAGATCCCAATATTCATGTTGTACCAGTCCTGAATGTTTTTAATTCATCACTTTGGATACACACAGTTTTTTCTTTTTGAATTACATATATTTAAAAATAATTAAATAGAATAAACATGGAGAATATAGCCACACTGCTTTCTTTTGTGCTCATATCTTTTTACTTGTTTTGTGAATTATAAACAAGCAAGTCTTGTAAATGATGTTATATAAACATCTTATATTTTCCTCATAAGCATAACCAGTTCTCTGTTGATGAATCTATAAACGATAAAGAAAAAAAAAAACCTTTATCCCCTTAAGATTCAAAAGCTGCTTTGAAAACAAGGGATTGTGAAAGCCTGAAAAATGGCCCCCAATGATTTCAATCTCCAAATCCCTGGAATCTGTGAATATGTTAATTTACAGTGAAAAAGGCGCTCAAAAGACACAATGACATTAAGGGCTTTGATATAAAGAGAGTATTCTGGATTACTTGAGTGAGTCCAGTGTAATCACAAGAGTCCTCCTAAGTAGGACACAGGAAGGTCAGAGGAGAAAGAGATGTGAAGATGGAAGCAAGAAGGGGTCCCACGCCCAGGGATGCCAAAGTCACTCCAAGCTGGAGAAGCCAGAGAACTAACTTTCTCCTGGAACCCCTAGAAGGGTTGAAGCCCCCCTTGAACCTGACCTTGGTCCAAAGAGGCTGATAATGGGCTTCTGACCTGAGAACTGTAAGGTAATAAATGTGTGTTCTTTAAGTCATAACATTGTGATAATTTGCTATAGTAATAGAAATCTAAAACAAGAGATAACACTGATTTCTTTTTTTATTTTATTTTAAAGAGAACAAAACAAAACAAAACAGAACAGAACAAAGCAGATCAAAGCAGAACAATGCAAACAGCACAGGACTTCAAAACAAGACAACAGGAAATCAACAGTGGCTACCATAATGTCTCTTGTTTTCTTCGAAATAGTTATCCATACCTTCAGACACAATAAATTTGAACAAAACAAGCTAGTATAAAACCAATCAAAACAAAAGAATGAAAGTATTACGGGCCTTCAAAACCAGACAATAGGAAATCAACAATGGCTACCATGATGTCTCTTCTTCTCTTCAAAATAACTGTCAATACCCTCAGACATATTGAAATCAAATAATGGAAAACAGACTAACACTAATCAAAACAATAAATAAAAGTATTGTAGGACTTCAAAACAAGGTGACAGAAAATCAGCAATGGCTACCATAATGTCTCATTTTCTTCAAAATAGCTGTTCAACACTGATTTTTTTCTAAACAGCTGTTCAGCAGCTTTTTCAGTTTGCTTGTTTGTTTTCTGGTACAACATACAAAAATCTGGGTCATTTTCTTTTCACAATTTATTTCAATAATCACACATTCAAAAAAGTTTTGTTTGGGCCAGGGATTTAGCTCAGTGGTCTAAGTGCCTTCCTTGCAGGTGCTAGGTTGTAAGTTTGATTCCCGGTACCAAAAAAAAAAAAAAAAAAAGTTTTGTTTGTGGAATCAGTGATTAAATTTGGGGCCTTTGTCTTGAGCTGTATATCCTTCCCTCTTTTTGTTTTTAATTTTTAAATAGGGTCTTGCTAAGTCACGAAGTGACCAAACAGCTCAAACTAGTAATCCTTCCTTCTCAGCCTTCCTATGTGCTGGAATCTGAATCATTCTTGATCTGATTTCTAGATATTGTGACTTTTTCTTCTTGGCCAAAATACCTGGCAAAACTGGTTCCTTTTTTCATGCTCTAGGACCTCAAAGCAAAATATAGTAGTATTTAACAAGTAGCTACATCACTGATACTGCTTCTGGGCTGTCCCATTTCCTATGTCTCTTCACGTGGAAAACTTCTGAACCCTCATTCAAAAATTAAATAGCTTCTTCCCTTTCTGTGATTCCTTTATTTTCTATAAATTAGAGCTACATTTCCCTTTAAACTAATGTCCTAACATTTGTAAACAAGACAAATTTCCCTGGCTGACTATCTGCCCTTTAAAATATTCAGATGGAGGGATTTTGTATTCTCAAAGAAACAAGCACAAATTGGAATCTGCTGACAAACTGAATATCTAAAAGAATGAGCTCAGCACTATTTTTGTACTGAAAAATCAAATATCCCACATTTTAAAGGATATATTTGCTCTTCATTGACTTTGAAGAAAATATTGCCTTTGCTAATTCATCATGGAAAGAAAAGACCATATAAATTTGCTGACTAATTCATATTTGGATTCTCTGGTTTTGACTTTTAAACCACGTGGCAGAATTATACTTTTATTCAGTTTAAAATAAATTTCTTAGCCTTAGTTAGGAAAAAAAAGTTGCTAGTAATAAGAGAAGCTATTTTTTTCTAAAAGCTAGCATACTAATATTTTCCTCTGAGACATATTATGTTAAAAACAAAAAAAAAATGTTGCCTTTCTGAGAGATGACCTCTTGATATCTATTTTTTCCTAATCACTTTCATGAAATTAGTAACTTATCACTTGGTTACCTGAGGCATCTTCACTTACAGAACTTAATCACTGGTCTGGTTAACCCCATACTCCTTTCAAAATTAGACAACTTTGAGCATGAATATAAATTATACTGCAAAAATTTCTCTATTTGCAGACTTCTATTCTAAATTAATAATTACTTGCTTCCAAATATCAAACATCATCTGGGTATCACCTGTATCCATTAAAAAATTAGTTTTCACTATCTTTTGTTATGTCTTCTGTAACAATGTTTACTAGATTATCACCATGAAATAAAATTATTCTCTAAGTTTATGATTTAAAAGAGATCTGAAGCAATGATTCATTATCATTGCTTTAAAGTGCTGATTTTTAAATATTTTCATGAGCTTCCATGCCTACTTCCTCTACATACACACACACACACACACACACACACACACATACAATGTAGCTACTACCTCCCAGTCAAAGTCAAAGTCTATTTTAAAAATTAACCTTCAATTCTAAGTCATTACCCTGTCCTGTAGGCTAGTAAAGAAGATTTGCTTCAGTCAATAGGAAATGTCTCATTTCTTAACCAATATCCTTTGGGTCACTGTAGCTATGGGCTTTGCCCCATGTCTAGAATTTCTTCACAATGTGAAATCAGATTTCTAGATAGCCCCTTGTAAGTTCAAATACGTAAGCTATCATTTAGTTATAAAGTTAAGAATTTGGTTATCTAGTAAGTGATCTGTTTGGATTTTGAATGCATTTTTTAGTACTTCATTGTCTTTTAAGCATTTTGCTAGTTATTGAGGAAAACAACATAATGGATAAAATAGTAAATCAGTGTCATTCTGCTATAAAATGTTGTGATACATCATCTCTTATTTTATTTCTTACACTAAAATTCATTTTAATGGAACCACAGATGAGGAAAACTAGCTAGCTAGCTAGCTATCTGAAAGTCCTATAAGAAAATTGAGGCTTAGAGAAGTAAAGGATTCCCAGACTCAGCTGCCAAATATATCAAGGAAGAACTTCTGAGTATGCAGCATTACATTGAAGACCGAAGGTGAGCCAGGCATGGTGGTGCATCCTTATAATCCCAGGACTCTGGGAAGCAGAGGAAGGAAGCTCGCAAGTTTAAACACAGCCTGGGCAACTTAACCAACAGATATCCTGTCTCAAAACAAGACAAAACAAAACAAAACAAATTAAAATGGCTGGGTATGTAGCACAGTGTGAAGACCTTGGGTTTAATCCCTGTATGAAAAAAATCACCACATGTAATTTGTAAATAAATAAATAAATCACAAAGAATAGATCTCCTAAAACTTCCCTGAGAATGAGAGGCAAGGGCATTCCCTTCTCTGTTCCTCCAGGCCATTTCCGAGTTTCATCTGAATTCATTGCTTGGTTCGAAAAAGAAACCCTGCTCCTCATTCTGCAGCAGCTTGCAATAGTCTTCAATTAGGTACCAAGAATCATCCCTTTACTTTTCTATGAAGATGATGGATTTGAGCAAATCCAGACTTACACCCTTGCCCAGCTACCTCCCTCTCACGTTGTGAAATAACCCAGCAGGTTGAGCATGTAGTCGGTGGCTTGGAGCAGAGGGAGGAACACAAAGAAATCAGACCTTGACCTTATTAGCACAGTATGATCATCAGACCTGGCATAATCCAGCCAGAGTGCTCCCCAGCTGGAGAAAGTTCTGTCTTTCCTGTAGGAGCAGGATCAGTGGGTGCCACTGTATCTGCTCTCTGACTCTGCTATCAAGATATTCAGGCAGCACAGTCTGTTTACATGGTGAGAAAAATACGTTTGCGGGCACATAAGCTTAGAACTTTTTGCACTGAAGATGGGAATTTGAGTTGTAGTCAGAATACTAACTCCCTTTCAGGCTTCACATGCCAGCAGCCATGTCAATAGTAAAATTTTAATGTGGGAAAAATGCTTTTATGGACTGCCAGATTGTTTGGCAAACGATTTCAGTCTATTTGGTCTATTTGTAATGCAGTGATTTTTGTAATTTTTTACTGTGAAAATAAAAGACTAAATTTTGCTTTCTCCTTGGATTTTATTTCACTACCAATAATAATTTTCTGAATTCCACATAGCCCTTCTTAAATTTAACATATTAGTGTAAAGATATTTTATATGTCACACAGCATGTTTATCTGCTTCATTTCTCTTTCCGTGTAAGTTAATACAGGTTCTTCATCATTTGTAATACTTTTACTCTTATTTTCTCTTGATTTGAAGATAAGGAAGTCGGTTGGTTTATTTGTAGTGACTTCTGAAAATTTACTTTTTCAGCCTCAGTAAAAAATTTAAACCCTAAATAGAATACAGATTGAATAAATTTTGTGGTTGTTATTGTGCATTTAGCCTGTCAAGTTTTAAAGCATGTGAACTCCATTTTAGATATTATTTTATTCTTTAAAAAAAAAAAAAAGAGGCTGAGAGCTAGGGATTTAGCTGAGCAGCACAAGTGCCTGCCTGGCAAGTGTGAGGTTGTAAGTTCGATCCCTGGTACCAAATAAATAAATAAAATAAAAGAAAGAAAGAAAAGGAAAGAAAAGAAAAACCCACACATGATAACTGTATGAAAGGGGCCCTGAGAGCAGTGGGTATCCTCCCCCCTCCACATCCTTGTTCTTCCATCTCCAAAGAGGACACTGCATACCTCACAGTGCAGTCCCTGAACCAGGACATCTGCCTTGGTAGCTTCTCCAGTCCCTGTAGCCACTGATCAGTCTCCACTTCCAATAAAATCCAGTTCTGTCTTGAATGAAGATTTATTTCTGCTCTACCAGAAATACTGTTAGATTCCCCAAAGGTCCCAGAAAGTCCCTCTTCAGATTTCTGAGGCTTACTGAAAACTTCTTGAATTGTTTCGCAGGAATGCTTTCTTTTGTCAACTGTTTCTTTGATTGTCTCTGTAGCTGGCTCTGCCCCCCATCTCTGATTGCAGTTTCTCCAATTATGGAGTCAAGCACCAGTCCTGAGCTCTACGTTGGGGTCTGAGCAGAACGGAACAGAGAAGAATAAATTGCTTAAATATCACTTGGAGCTATCTCTAGGTGGTTTCGACATAACCAAAAAATGGAAGCAAAAAGACAGGGTTTGTCGTCTAATTAGCTATGTGATCTTGAGGTCTCATTTGCAATTATCACTGATCTTAGGAGGCCATGGGTGACTTTATTCCTTGTAAAGTGTAACATCATATTATCTCTTATGGAAATGTGAGGTCACAAAAGTCCTATGTGAAAGTGTCCCCATGCTATCTGAGACCTCAGTGTGAGTGGCAATGTTTCCAAACTGCCAGGCAAATGGGCTTAACACTTTCTGCCATCTTAACTCATGAGATAGCACCGAGCAACTTAAAATTGTTTTTGAGGCATATATTTTCCACTGGGATGTAATATGCTTATAATACATTTTTTAGAATTATTTAACATGAAAGGTTACTCTGTAAAAAAAAAAAATAAGTAAGTTGGAACTAATTTTAAAAGACAAAACGTGTATTGCATTAATAGTAGCAGTCTTTTGGGTCAAGACAAGAATCTTTTCCGAAGTCGACACCCTTTCCCTGGTAGCAGTTGTGCCTTGTTTCCCAAATCACACAGTTTATTCACTTGTTCCTCGCATCTGCTGCCCAGTAGTTGCCAGCTATGTGCTTGTTCTCTCTGTAGACGAAGCATGTGATGAAATGCTGCCCTGGCTTCTATTTCTCTGGCATCTGATTTTTTGCCATTTCATTTCCCATTGTCTCACTCTGTTTTAGAGAGCTCATTCATCAAACATAATGCTCCTTTTTAAATGATTCTTATCAAGCAAAGTGGTTTGAGTTGTGGGAATCACTGCTTTGATCTTGAAACATCCGTGTAATTCATTAGGACTTTTGTTTCACTGAAGGTCAAAACAATCATAAAAATAAGAAGTGGAGAAAACCTTAAAGAAATCAGTAAAGCATAACCAAGTGGCAGTCATAATAAAAATTTAATTGTGTATGTTATCTTTGAATTCTCTTTCTTTTCAATGGAAGGGGAAGTGGGGAGAGAAAATGAGGAAATGTGGATACTGGCTGATCCTGAAGAACAAATCTCTTTTATTTGCTTTCTTCTCTGGGGATAAGCAAGGAATAATATCCCAGTGAAGAGTCCACTTTGTCCTAACACCTTCTACAGGGATCTGCTATACTAGCTTCCATTCTTTACTCTAGTTAACACAATCAGTAAGAATGACACTACCTATAGCTTCTTATAGTTTACAGAGAGCTTTTCTCATCTGTGGTCAAATAAGAATTAGATATTGATTCATTTTGGAGATCAGAAAACATGCTCAGAGGAGTTCTGTAACATCTCTAAAGACACTCAACACATGCATCTCAGAACTGGAGTAAGACCAAAAGCATTCTGAATCGAAAAACCTTCCTGCTGCTGAAGCGGTGGTGGTTGTGGTGGGGTGTTGTCTCATTATTGAGCACTAATTATACAGGTAAACTCTGTATGTGCTATTTAATTCTCACAATAGCCTTGTGCCGGTGGATGAAGTTATCACTATTTTAGCTAGATAGTGAAAACTCAGAGGAATTTAATTACTTGCCTAGGATCATATAACTGGTACCAGGTCATAGATTACATTTTATCTCTTCCATTCCAGATTATGAATCCTGCTCTAGAATAAGTAATAATAGCCTTCAGTAACTCGCATCCTATCCCCAATACTATAATCTAAGTGGGGAGAAGTGGTGTTGTGATTATACTGCCCGGGTTCAGCACCTGCTGAATTTTCATTTGCCAAATAAAATATCTGTAATACTTCAATATTATTTTGTTCCTTGTAAAGGGAAAATGATAGGAAAATGCTTAAATGTTCTCTTTCTGAACAATATCTGGTCTTTACTGTTATCCTAAGTGCAGTTCAGACTGTTCACTCCCTCTTTTCAGCCTATGGACTTCTCCCTATCACTGGGAACCTCGCCTTTTCCTGGAGCTTGATTCCAGGTTACATCAGTTTGTTCCTTTTGTTTTTCCCTATGCCATAAGCATAGCTATGAAAATACATGACGTATAAGAAGAAAGCAATATAAAGAGGACAGGAGATGAATAGTGAAAGCCTATCTGGCATCTTTTTAAGGGCAAACAGAAAAGGACCTTGCAAACTAACTGAGGAAAATCTGAAGGTTGTAAAAAATCAAGGGAGGCAGGCCCTAGAAAAATGTATTCAAAGAAATAAGTAATACCACATTCCAAAAATGGCAACAAGGATTAATATCAAAAAATTAAATAACACTATGGCAGCATGGATGCTGTTGATCACTTGAGCATGAACAATTCCAATTGTAGGAGCATTAGGACAGAACACAACAAGAGTTACTTGAAGAATGAATAGAATTTAAAAAAGAAAAGAGAAAAGAAAGCACATCCATGATAAATCAAAAGCATATATATGAAACGACTGTTAAATAACCAAATTCAGAGCCAGACTAAAACAAAATATCAACTAAAGTCTTCAATATTCAGTTTATTCAGAGAAAGACTCGACTTCGAATGTGTGCAGAAATCTAAGTTTTAGTAAAAGCTATATCACTTTCCAGTGCTGTAACACAGGTACATAACCTCTTTTGTTTCATCATTTATAAAATAGTCTTCTATTTCAAAATCATTATGTGATGCATTGTATATTAATGTGTAAAATTCTGTGTTGGTGCACACACATGTAACCCTAGGAAAAATCCTCTTAAAAAGATGCCACATAGGCTTTCAATATTTATCTCCTCTTGTCCTCCTTATATTGCTATCTTCTTATACATAGTGTATTTTCATTCTAGGAAACTGAGACAGGGGAACACAAATTTAAACCCAGCCTGAGTACTCTAGTGACTTATTAAGGCTCAGCCTCAAAATAATAAAAAAAAATTTTTAAGGGCTGGAAATATAGCCCTGCTTACATATACATTCTTGATTTTGTAACATTTCATTGGAGGATAGTTTGGTAAAAAGTGTAAACTCATTGTTATTAAATATACTTTGATATTGCTTTTTTTGTTTTTTGTTTTTTGTTTTTTGTTTTTTTGGTACCAAGGATTGAACTCATGATCTTGTGCCTACCAGGCAAGCACTTAGTCTGCTGAGCTAAATCCCTGATATTACTTTTATTTAAACTCTGTTTGCAGTCATACTCACTCCAGGGGGTTATGTGCAACCCCAGACCGTGAACTGAATAGGTCCCATAGGTTTGCAGTCATTCTTCTTTCATGTAAAAGAAGCTCTGGAGGAGCACAGAGGATGTGTAGGGCTGTGAAACGCTATATGATAAAATAATGGTGGACATGGGTCATTATAGATGTGTCCAGTCTCGTTGGATGTGCAACACCAAGAGTGACTCTGATGTAAACCATAGACTTTGAGCAATAGGATGCCGCAATGCAGGTTCATCACTGGTATCAAATGCACCACTCTGACAGGGGACTCTGGTAACAAGAAAAGCTGTATGTGCATGGAAGCAGAGAGTTATTTGGAAAATCCTGTACTTTCTGTTCAATTATGCTGTGAACCTAAAATTTTCATAAAAAAATAAAATCCATTATTTAAAAACTAAAAAAAAAAATCCAACTGAATCCAACATGCCCTCGTCATATCCAATTTGCCACTCATAGTCTTCCCTACCGTAAACCTGGCCACATTCCCAGAGAATGCTAGTGCAATAAGAAGAGGGGTTTGATCCACCCATTTACCCTTTCTGGTCCTTGTTTTCTTAGTTCATTCTCTATCACTAAGAGAGATGGAAAGAGTGTTGGGAGTAGAAGAGAAAGCAGATGTCTACTTAGCTGCACATGCAGTTGCAATTCTCTCTTGGCTTCTCCTGCTGCCCACAGCCTCTGTATGACAAGCATCTGGTGCTCATTCCCCTGTGTGAAGTCTTCAGGGAGCCCTGCAGGGCTCTCCCAACACACAGTACCCTGGTATGGGTGATTGTAATGTTCATTTAGCTCCCTCTTTCCTCTATCTTCCAACTTCCCATGCCTGATCCAGGAGCCAGACCTCTCTGAGTTGGGCTAATGGCAAACTGTCTCAAGGGCAGCTACCTACTGTGGTGTTTATTGGTCCATGGGAAACTCAGATAAATTTTTCCATAAAGCTAACCTCTGGGAATTCAGGTATCTAGATTACCTCTTCTCCTCACTCCTGCTCTCCCTTTGGGCAGCACATACCTTTGCACAAATACAGATCAGTAGTTCCATTTCTGAAGTATACACTATCCAACCAGCCAACTGGCTCTTGTATTGTGAGGGTGAAATATTCCACCCTTTTTTAAGGAGCCTGGTTTGAGTCTTTGTTGGCAATTTTAGGGCAACAGTAAAAGTCCCACTCAAAGGTCTGCTATCCTTTAAAACACATTTCCTTTTATCTGATGCAAGCATTTTGCATTCTTTGAGGAAGAACAACCACCAACCTTGGCTAAACACTCTAAATTGCCTACATTTAAGTATTTATATCCCAGGTTTTAAAAAAGTTAACATAATCAAAAGTTCACTGGGAAGAAGTATGTCAAAAAGATTAATTAGAAATAAAACTCATGTTATCCCTTGCCTTCATGTTAAACATTCTTAGAAAATAAGCCCTCAAATAAAATGATGCCTGTATGTGGTTTGGGTGGTAAATTTTATTAAAGTCATGAAGAGAATTCATCTGAGTGTTTGAATAGTGTTTACTGAAAAGTGTCTCCAACTTTCATGAGCAAAAACGTGTGATTGGTAGATATGTCAGAGTATTACTGACAATAGAGTCAAAGGCTTCCTATAAAAGAGCTATATATGGCTGCTCCTCTTTGCCAGGAAAGATGAATTGCCATGGTAACAGTGCCATGAAATAATAGGTCAAGTTTTATCCTACTGCCTCAGGCTGATTTTATTAGGTTTTACTTAGAAGTGGATACCATTGTAAAATAGAGGTTTTGGTGTTTCAAAGCTAAACACTGTGACAAGAAAAATCTGATCAATAAGATCTGCTGACGTGAAAAGAATGGATAAAGACCAATAGATAGGGAGAACATTTAAATTGATCAAAGAACTATTTAGAAGCCAGTTTATTAGTGCTCTCTTCTAAAACGTGGCTTGTTTTATGGCTGCTTGTAAAGAAAAGTATGTGTAAATGAATTCACATTGATGGCACAAGATCGGTAGGGAAACATGGTTTGTAAATTTTATTTTAATGGAGGATTAACTGCTCTGAAGAGAACAGTTCTTATTCCAAAAATATGCGACAGAAAAAAGCATAAAATATTTAAGAGTCCTGTTTTTCTTGCTATTTTGTAAGACTAAAAATAATTCTGTTTTATTCCTATTTGTGGAAATGAAAAAATAAACACAACTGTGCGGAAAATAACATCATACAAAAGAAGTGACATGTAATTAATCAGCATGTTGCTGTTTCTGGGGTTTGAGGATGTTGTGACACAGCATGTATATTATGATTTTAAATGTTTTTGAAATCATATCTCAATCATTTGGGGATGAAATTCCAACATGAAGAAATATATAATTTTTATAACACCAAGCAACATTGTTTTGTCTAGTAGGAAATGCATTCGAATAGATATGGGTGGATAGGTAATCTAATGATTAAAATATATCAAACTACATTTCTAAACAGCATTAATTTTACCTAAGTGGAGTATAGTAGTCTATTTTAGCATTACACCTTTCCTGATTTCACAACGCAGCTATCTTAGGCTTCTGCATAAAACTATCTTCAATTTTCTTCTTTTTCCTTCTGTAATGTACTAAGGGAGGTGTGAGTAGCTGTGAAATTTATATTGAAGGCTGCAAACTGGGGTCAGTGACTGTATTACTTTTCGGAGGCTTCTGTAACAAAGGACCACAAACTGGGTGACTTAAAAACAACAGAAATTCATTATCTTACAGCTCTAGAGGCAGAAAGTCCTAAATTAAGATGTCAGATGAGCCACACTCTTAAGAGTGCTCTAGGGGAGGAGGTGCTCCCTGCTTCTTGGCAGCTTCTGATGGCTGCTGTGGTCCTGGGCTGTCCTAACGCAGATGCATCACTCTGATGCCTGCTTCTACCTTTACTTGGCCTTCTGCTCTACTCCTTCTGTGCCTATGCTTACTCCTTCATAAGACACTAGGTAAATGATTAGGGCATCTCAATCTGATATGATCTCACTTTAACCTGACTGCATCTCCAGAGACCCTTTTTCCAAATTAGGTCACATCACAGATTCTGAGATGAGAACGTCAATGTATCTCTTTGGGGACGCAATCCAACCCATGACAGTAACTGTGAGTTGTAGGGCTTCATCCCTGAGCAAACTGTCTCCATTATATTTTTGAGTTGTTGTGTGATTCTTTAGGAACTTTTTTTTTCATAACCTTAATCTTTTGTAGACATGTAGAAAATATGGTATTCTGACTAATACAATTCTTGAAGGATAGAATTTTACAAAATTACACAAAATATGCTTAGAATACATAAAATAAATTTGTTATATACCTACTACGGTCTCTGTTTACCAGAGGTTTGTTGAATTATTTCATGAGAGTTAATGTTAAACCATTTGACTTAATCATAACTTTATCATCTTTTAGTGATTCTAAACAATTCCTTCAGGTGAACAGCAGCAATGTATCATGGTACTTAAGAGATTGTTGCTTACTTGAATGACAAGTGGATAAGTATTTATGCTCCTTACCATCTTTGTGTCTTTTTGGAAATTCACTAACAAAAATATTTTGTCTTGGATCACAACATTTCTGGCCCCAATCATTTTCCTCTTTCAGTTATTATGCCTTATTTCTTTTAGCTTAATTCAGTTACTTTTGTTGGTCAGTCAACACCGATGTGTTTTTATTTGACTTTTCCAGCTATAAAATTACCTACTTTATCATGTACCAGGCTTTTTTTCAACCTATTATTCTCTGTCTAGACATTCAATAAATGTATTTTGATGTAGTGATATTATTTGAGTTATTTTCTTTACTAATGGTTCATTCAATTTTCCCTTTAACTCAATACAGAAAGAATTAACCATCAAAACAAGAAACAAATTACAATACAATCCATATCTTACAAATGAAAGCCATTCCATCAGTCTTGAAACTGTAACTTCACATGACTTCAAAAGGCCTTGAGAATGTTTCACTAGGAAAATTTTTAAAAGCAAAAACAAACACAGAAGTGCCAAAATTCTAACCAAAAAGTTCCTAGCTACTATTTATCAAACTGCTAAAGTTTCCCATTTTACAATTCTTTTCTTGACAGATATTCAAGTATTTGCTAATCAAACCTACATTAAAGCAAAAAACAAAAAGTGGTTTTTCTGAAAACATCAGTGGGATATCAAAATATTTAAACTAAAATGATTTCCTTTAAAAAAAAAAAAAGGAAAAAGAAAGCTATCGCTCAGAGGGTAAAATTTCTTTCTTTTACTTGCTTTTGTATCCCACATTTTCCCTGTAAGAGATTTCAAGTTGTGTTTTTCAATCACAAGGAATCTACATTTATAGAAAATCAGCAGGTATTTCCTGTTATTGGAGCCAGCTAAAGAGCAGAACAACGCCAAGCCAGGGTTTGGAACCAGCTTTCTAAACAGTGAGAAGAGACACCAATTTAATCAGTTATCTTCTGAGACTCTTCATGTTTAATTATGTTAGTGGCACTTGACATTATAAAATGTTCTTTTCTTCCAAACATAACCGGTCATCATTAGTAAATGTCAGATGTAATGAAGTGTTTTTCTCACTTATTTTCTTCCTGATATGATGGAAGAAGATGCTGATGAGTTTGTAATTCAGAAATTGTTTTCAATATTCAACATGGTATCTACTTATTAGATGATTTTTATTCCTCACATTTTCTTTCCATCTAGGAGGTATTTTCTTCTTTGTATTCCTCATGGCACTTCTACTTGGTGCAATTTCTTATTCTCCCTGAGAGATTTCAGGTGATGAACAATTCTAATTAGATTCTGGGTTCAAATCAGAATGATGTTGAAGATCTGACCCCTTGCTGTGACCTAAGTACTAAGTACTATTTGAAAGCTTTTTTTTCTCAAAAGCTATTTCCTTCTCTCTCTCTCTCTCTCTCTCTCTCTCTCTCTTTCTCTCTCTCTGTTATATAATAGCTATCCAAATCTGTAGCTGCTAGCAGCTTCCTGTAACATTTCAATCACAATATAATGGACCTTTGATTTCTGCTCCTCAAAGATTAAATCCACCCACAATGTGAAATTCATGCATTTTATAATACTGAAACTAGTTTCTGCACTGTCACAATAAAATTAACATCTTATGAAAAGGGACACCATCAGTAGAAAAGGTCAAGAAGAAAGATAAAGCCACTGTTTCCCGCACAACACTGTGCAATGTCTGTGTCAAAAACATGGTTGACAGTAAGGGTCTGGGTCACTGTAAAGAAGGGTCTGCAGTGCTTTCTTCCCTCTTCCCCTCTGTTTAGAAATTAGAGGAAAGCTATGCACAAGGAGACAGCAGGCATGGAGTCCCCCAAGGCATGGAGTCCCCCAGCCTGTACAAAACCTACACAGTCAGTGCCAGGAAGATATTTTGGCATGAAATAAAAAAGCTATTTAAATTTTCTTTGCAATAGTCATACACACAAAATGTAATTTACATTTACAGATAATATGTTCTGGAAAATATGAAGCCAAACCCAATATAAGAAAATTCCTACTTATAAAGTGTTTTGGTAGCCGGAGAGCAAATATATAGTATTGCAAAATTTGATTACATTTTGCTTTTCTAAAACCTAGTCTTTAAATGTTCTTTGTTGTGGTGATGGTGTTAACAATGCTGAGGATCAAATTCGGGGCCTTTTACATACTATACCACTGAGCCACGAGCCCAGCCCAAAACAGTCTTTGGGCATTTGATTCTGCATTTTTATCCATGTTCTCTAGATAGATAGAAAGATAGATATTCATTCCAGGGACTATCCACAAATATCCAAATAAGTTCAATGTTGCCTGCTTCATGCCTAATGAATTCATGAATTTGTCCCAATTATATGCAGTTTATGATATCCCTAGCATCCACATTTTCATTTTTAATATTTATAAAAGAGTAACCATATTACAGTAAAATGTTCAAATAATTACCTGGTACTGAATATTATATTGGAATATAGGAACTTTTGAATTTATATTATTATTGCTGTGATTTGATTCTTTTTACTAATTAGCCATTGATGTACCAGTTTCTAAATAATTTGTATATTTAGAATATTTAACATTTTACTGAATGATTTCTAATACCATTATATATGTTAAAGATACTGATATTTGATTTCTCTAGTCCAATGCAAGCATATTTCCCAGTTTATCACTTGATTTTCTATCATTTCAATTTTACCTATAGCATCTCTTCCATATTTAAGGAATTGTCAAATTTTCATAGACTACAATCTCTATTTTCTTTTTTGTTTTCTTCTTTTGGAAGTATGTTCTGAAAGATCATCCCTAATGGTTTTGTCTTATTTTCTGATAATTTCAGTCCTCTAATCTGTGTTCATCTTACCTTTGAAACCTTGTTTTCCCTAATACTTAATAAATGTATTCTAATGAGGCCAGTGTTATCTTTGCTCCAAAAGTAGCAAATGATTATCATGAGCTTCATGAAAAGTCACATCTTTGGCTAACTTTCAGTTCCATTTTACACCTCGCATTCTCCCACAATCATTCACTGATCCCTAACCATCTTTGACGATACCTCTCTAAACTTAAGGTGTGAAGAAGAATATGGCACACAAAGTAGGAGAGAGTTTTAAACACTGTTGCCCCTGTGGGGTGTGAGCATCCAAGCGGGATGAGGACCCACATGGCCAACCTGATCCTGTCCCAGCAGCGGCTCCCTGCGCGGTTGATTTCATTTGTTACTGTAAATGGGGAACTTCAGTGTCATCCAACACATTAGACGTCCCTTCGAGGCCAGTGAATCTTAGGGGGAGCTGGTGTGCACTCTGTACAGAGCAAGCATCTCGGGGAGAAGGGGATAAAGAGGATCTAGACTGAAGTCAGAGAAAAGATAATATTTTGTCCCAAATACTAAGCACCTAGAGAGTACTAGGAAAGAGAATTTGGACCCCCATCCTCCAGGGAAAAGTAGCAGAGGGGAAAACTGAGGAGCTTTTGGGTAATAAATGGTACCACTGATAGAGTGAGGATGGAGTGAGAGTTGGTTGAATTAAGAAACAATTTCTTCAGCTCCAATACATGTACCATGTAATAGGGCCATTTAGGTGGTGATATCTGCCTCTGATTCCCAGATTTAACAGTTCCATGCTATCTATGCAGGCACAAAATCCATGTATTTGTAAACTGCTGTCTCCCAATGAGGGTTAGCCAACATCCCATGTGACAGGAGCAAAAACCTGTACCTGTCATTTATAGAGTACACTTTGCTTGCTGCACTGTGTAAAGCACTGTGTGTGAGTTATTGCCTACAGGAATATTAAAGTTCAGAGAGGTTCGGGGAGGGTGGGGGTTTAGCTCAGAGGCACAAACGCCACAAGGTCATGTGTTCAATCTCTGGTACCGAAGGAAAAAAAAAAAGATAAAAGCAGAGAGGTTCAGGAATTGGTCCACATTCCCCCAGCTAAGGGGAGAGCAGGAATTTAAACTCAGATCCATTCATCTGACTGAGACATCAACACAAAGCAGGTGCTCTTATTCTCATGTTACGGTTGAATAAGCTGAGATTGAACTGGAAGCTCTTTAAAAGTGCAAGCAGTTTCATAAAATTTCTTTTTCTCCCAGTATGTATTAACTGACAGACCACAAATGCTTAATATTAGATGGAGTTAATACACTTTTCTTTAATAAATTCATATATATATATATATATATGAATACGATAGATAGATATATAGGTAGATAGATATTCTTTCCTTTCATTTTCTATAATTAGATGCTGGTTAATGGAACTGAAATCTGAAAAGGGTACTTTGAGCTACATCTTTGCCCAAAAAAACACCAATTTTTTAGAGCATTTCAAAACTGCATATAAAAATCATTAGGAATAACAACATGAAAAACATAGGTATACATTGTACATGCATTTTAGACTCTATGTTGTGACTGTTTTGAGTATTACTAATCACCTCCAAAAACTGTATTGCCTTATTTCTGAGAGATTATCATCACTGTTTTTTAGGACACAGCAGGCCAGGAAAGATACAGGACTATCACCACAGCCTATTATCGTGGCGCTATGGGCTTCATTTTAATGTATGATATCACGAATGAAGAATCCTTCAATGCCGTACAAGATTGGTAAGTTGACGCTAATACATCACAAATGATAGTCTTCTATTTCACTTTTTCTCCCTAAAGCAGTGACCAAACTCAGCATCACATACGTGTTTGTTATATGGTACAATCCTGCTCATACTTCATAAACCAAAGAAATGGTAACTCTGCCGCAAATTGTTTGTAAGAGATTGATAGGAAGTTGTTTTGGCAAATTGTCTTCATTTTCTTGATTTCAGTGGTTTGCATCCTGCGGAGACAAGTACATTGCTGTTAATTTAAAAAGGAATAAATAATAATGTGAAAGTTTGCTGATCTAAAATAAGTATCTAGAAATGAAGGTCCATGGGCCAGATCTGGCCCACCACTTATTCTGTAAATAAAGTTTTATTGGCCCACAGCCAGGTTGATTTGTTTATTATCTGTGATGTTTTCACACCACTACAGCTGAGTTGAGGAGCTACAACAGAAACCAGATGGACTGTGACATCTAAAAATCTTCTATCTGGCCATTTACAAAAGTTGGTTGACTCCATGTCTAAAAGATTTGTTAAGTAAGTTATTCAAGTGGAAAACTTTTGGCATGAAGGGAAGAAACAAATCTAAACCCTTTCTGACTCATCGCTGTATCAAACCATCTGAAAAGACCTCTGCCATAATGAGTGTGATTTGCGTTGAGCTGGGGGAGCTTATTGCTGCAGCTGTGGCTTCCTTCAACCTGTTCCACTGACACCTTGGGAGCAGACAGAGGAGCCAGGAGGAATAGTCATGAAGTTCAGCAGCAGGGCTCTGAAAGGCAGCTTTTCCATGGAAATAGCCAGAATCTGCCTCAGGCTTTGTGCAACATTAGGAGGGAAATAGTAGTGACCAGGACTGATGACACATTTTTGTCTCTAAATAGTCATATGTAAGCAAGCATTAGATTGGCAACATACAGCCTAAGCAAACAGAATTCTTTTTTTTTATTTTCCGTAACAGTATTATCCAAAATAATTTTTTATGTGCATGCCAGCAGCTCTATGAGAGTCACATGTATTTAATTGTTCCCTTTAAATACTAATTACTCCTCCAGGAAGACATATAATGAATGAAGTAATACCATTGACAATAGTAACTCAAAAAAGAAATGAAGATTTATAAACTGAAAAGGATAGGTTCAGAACCTATATGAAAAATAATTACCTTTCACAAGGGAGACATAGAAGAAAGCTTAAGTAACCTTACTTGTGGTAAGCTGAATATGGTATTGTAAAAAATGCCAGTTCTTCTCAAATTAATATATAAATTCAAGGCAATCCTAATTAAATGCCAACAGATTTGATACAAAATCAAATGAAATAGAAAGTCTAGAGATATGAAGATTTAGTTTATGATAAAATTAGCATTCAAATTAGCACTCAGAATGATTGTTGGGGTAATAGTGCTGTTACGGCTAGTTAATGGCCCCACAGAGCTGTGGCACATATATCTTCATGCAAAATGGTAACCTCAACCTTGACTCTTCACTCTCTGGAAATGTTGACACCAGAGCTTTCAGGTAGAAAATGTTCATGAATTAGGTTTCAGATTCCAGGGTTTCAAAGCACATTACACCTATAGTTCTTCTTACACTGTGGTTTCAGTAAAAGTTATTTAACCAGGAATAGAAAGGAGGTTATCTTGAGCTCATTAAAACCAAATGGCAGTGATCCCAGGACTCATGCCCACCAGTACCCCTGGCTCTTGCATCAAACATGACTTTGAAACACGCAGTTTCTTCATGCTTATCACACCTTTCCTCTGAAAGCTCAGCCGATCTGGCTTCAACTCACCTCTGCAGGTGTCGGTGGACCCGTGCGGTTTTTCTCCACCTCGAATTCTCTATTTTACTCTCTTTCTTTCTGAAGCTCTGATTCTTATTTTTGAAAGGTACGTTTTTCTAAATAATTCCTCTCTCTGTGATCCCTCCTCTTCCTCTTCCTCCCCTGGCTGAGGGCAAGTAAGCCCCAGTGACTTTTGTGTGACTGTGTTTTGTGTCTTTGGCTATCTACTCCCACAACTTTACAACTTTTACCAGGTGGCTTCCAAGTGTCTGTAAACTGCTGTGTTGCATTTCCAGGCACCTAAAATATTTTTCCACCTTGGTTCCCCTGCTGGTTCCTCAAAATCAGTTTTTTTGTTTGTTTGTTTTTTTACCTGAAACTGCTCATTTTCCTGGCATTGTTATTTCTGTGTATTGCAATGAAATACTCCACTGTCCAGCACACATTGTGAATCCAGGTCTCTGAGCCGTCTCAGTATGGAGTAGCTCACATACTAACTTTTTCTGAGTATCTTTTGAATCTGCTCTTGCCTTTTCATTCTTATTTGATCATCTTTGTTTAATTTCTTCTAATTACCTTTTTCTTCTACCTTTCTTGGAGCCCTCTAACTAATCTTCACTTAAGACTGCCTTCTGCCCCTATCCATCCCTTCCCACTGCTGTTCAAGGATTCTTCCAGAAGAACCCAATGAAGGTCATGGAAGATCACTGCCTGAAACTCCCCTGTTACTTTATATTTCCTCCTGTACTAATTAACATTTTCTTGGCTCCACCATTCAGAAACTCTCCATTATGGTGGCACTACATCTTCACAGCTTCATTTCTCACTACTCTAGAGACAAACTGAAACATTTGTTGTTTCTGGAACCCAGACCAAATTTTACAAATTTTGTGACATTTTTTTTTCTTTAATGCCACCCTCAGTTTTGCATATATTATTCTACAATCTCCTACTGCACTTATCCCCAGACATCTAAATTGGTTGAAAACCAACAAAACCTGTGCTATTAATCAACATATAATCACTTACTGTTTTCACTCACAGTTGTGTGATAATTGCTTGATAGTTGCTTTTTAAAGTTATTCAGCAAAAACTTGTTGAGCACCTACTTTTTGACAACCAGTTTTCCAAACATGGTGCTTAGTACCGTGGCCAGCATTTACTATCTCAGTGGTTCCATCATCGCCCAGTTTTCTGAGCAAGGTTTGATTTCTGCCGTTTTCACTCATCACATCTCATTAATCATCATTCAGGTCGTCATTCTGACTTTCCAAAAACCTCTCAGATCTGTTTCTCTCCTTTGTCCTTATTGCTGTTAAGTACAGAGTGTTACTTAGGAACTTTGTATCTTTACTCCTTTCCTTTCTTTTTAAAAGACAGTTATACCTTGGTACTCAATTACTCTGAAATGTTGAATTTGTTACTCAGTGCATTTTGATGTGAAGATTTTTTCCTGATATTAGTCATTTACTGGTACTGGCCACTCAAGCTAGAACTTGCCAATGTCAATTGCCTCTTGACTCATTATCCTTGCTAGCCAAAGTAATTTGTTTTGTAACCATCCTTTTTGGCAGTCATCGCACCTCACAGAACCAATTAAACACCAGGACTGATATACCACCGTAAAATTTTTAGTAATATCTCATGACCTGTGATAGTAATTCAGGAATTAAATGTGAATCACCTGTGGAGGTTCAGCTACACATGTGAGCCCAGGCTTCAAACTGGACCTACTAAACCGAATCTCCTATGAGATTACAGCCAAATGTATTTTTTCAAAACTCCACAAGTAACTCTGAAACCCATTGCATTTTCTCAGACCATTGATTTATAAAGAAATCCCAGCTCTATCATGGTGGATAGTGTACCTCAACACTTTTACCTCATGGGCATCATCTACCCCTCTCCTTCATTTGCTCTGTGTTTCAACCAGACAGAACTTTCCTCAAGAGAAAGAAGCAGAGACATGCAGAAGAGCACAATGCATTCTTTAAGTTACTAGTCTCTAACCAAAGTCCCATCTTTCTGCTATATCTGTTCTCCTACCTAGAATCCTCAGTTACCATTCCAAGTGTTTACTCACCTTCTAAGCTCAGCTCATTTGTCAAACTCTTCCCTGAAGCTATAAAATACACCTCCACCCCTTCCCAGATTGCATCACTGTTCACAGAGAACAGTGCTGATCACACCCTAATCTGTGTCCCGGTGCTACCATGGTGCTTTCTGCAGACCACATAAAGAACCCAGCACACACTGTTGTTATTTGATTACATTTTGTCTTATTAGATTGTGCGTTCATCAATCATTTTCTACAGTACTGAGTACAGTACAACCTAATATGTTTTTTTTTCTAATTTTTATTGTGGTAAAATCATATAAAATTTACTATCTGAACAGTTTTCCAGCATATAGTTCAGGGATACTGTTTTAGTGTCGTTCCCTGGAAACAGGAAGAGGAGGCTTATGTGTTGCTACTTTATGGGAAAGAAAGACAGCTGGGGAAGCAAGAGATGGCTGTTCAGTCACTTTGGAAGCTGCAGGGAAGCTTTCAATGCTCTTCAGATTTGGCTGAAATTTTGTAAAATGTGTGTAATTATGGTCATTAGGCTCCTTTGATAGATCCCCACTTGTTTTCACCTTGAGTTTGTTCAGGAGAAAATTGCATGGAGTTGCAGAGGAAAGAACAGCCAGCTAGTGGCCCTAGGGTCTTATGGAGATAGAGGCTACCCCTCTTTTGAAAGCAGATTATTCTGGGCTTGGACTCTTCCAATGGGATTTTATTTCCGTCCCCTCCTTTGAAGTGTTTTCAGGTGATTGTGGCCAGAGAGTTGACTGAGTCTTGGAATCAGACTTTAAGTATTTCGAACTGGGTTCAGTGGTCTGGGTTCCTTTTGAAAGTCTAGTTCTTGGAGTCAGAATGTCTACACGTTGTCATTTGACTTAGAAATCTTTCCCATTCATGACTTTTGGGTCTTTCTGGTCTGAGGGCACATGACTCCAGGCTGCTGTATTTCCTGTTAGAGAGTCTCATTGGCTCATACCCCCACATCTTACTTATTTACTTTCTGCCTTTATGACACAATGAAGAACTATAAATATAACAGTTCTTTTTAAGTAGGAAATCTGGTGAGCAGATTGATTTTTTTTTTTTTTAATCATCAGACTGAGTATAAAAGTCTAACACCATCTTCCCACTGGTTTTAAATAATTCATTTCAGTGACAGTCCAGGCACTACTGCAGATGTGCTGGAACTAGAATGAAATTTTTGCCTCAAATACTCTCCTCCTCTGCAGTTTTTTCTTTCTCTTTCCCTTCCAAAACATATAGAACAGTCTTAAAGTGACTTCACATTAAATATAAGAGAATGTTAATCTGGTAATAACAACCAAGATACAATGAGTACTTGTGCTTTTGCTCAGCATTTCCTATTCTCCTTAAAGGTTCCTGTCAGCTGTTTTGTCAATTCTGACACAGTTCAGAGGGGACAGTGGTGAGATTAGGGCACCGTATTAACCCCAAACTTTCACCATCACTGTACTCTACTTCAAGGAGTCTGTTCTGTCTCCCTAGCTGGTAGTGAATGCATCTCTTATTGTTGTTCCTCCCTCGCCATAAAGCAATTGCCTTGCACAGGAAATCCAACATAAAACTAACTTACACACGAGAAGTAAGTGGCCCCTAATCCACTGCCCCTTCCAAAATAAAAAAACACCCTATTTCCTCCTTTGCCTTTCCATCACAATAAGTAACACCTTCAAAAAGTTTAGAGTTAGCCTTAACTACTCACTTTCTCAGACCCCACATCTGTCCTTCACAAAATACTGTTATATCTTAGATGTAATTTAAGAACACAGTCTATTTTGTTTGTTCATGGCAGTAAAGTCCCTCCAAAGTTAGTCAACACTGATTCACAGTGTTGGGTCCCATGAGTCTCTGGTGGTAATATTTTGCCAACTGATTAATATATTAGCATATTTTGTTTTTGATATGTATTTATTCTAATATTGAACTCATGACCAACAGTGCTATGACTCATGCCTAAGGAAGCTTATCTAACATACGAGTCTTCTCCATGAGACACAGCCTTCTTTCACTTAGAAACAACAGTCAGCACTTCAGTACCATGATTGAGGGCTTATTTAAAAAGTGAAATAACTAAAATCAATCAATCAAACATATAAAAGTGAAGAGTATGCACCAAACAGACTGTAAAAAGAGTGCTGGGTTGCAGTATGAGAGTTAAAACAAGAAGGCAGAATATGACCTGTTCAGCCTTAGCTGGGAACATGTGTGTTGGGCCATTCCCATATTTCACTGTTCTGAGCATGTCTGCAACTGTCTGAAAGCATTATAAGTATTGACTTTGATGGTACAAATGTATTTTAGCAAGGAGAATTCACAAATACTGAATCCACAAGTAAAGAAAACCAACTGTATTTTCACAATCCTACTCTTTGTAGCCTTTTACATTAGTTTTCTAAAATTTTGTAACAAAGCAACACAAAGTGGGTATCTTAAATAACAGAAATAAATATATACTTTTTTAGTTTTTTTTATTTTTTTGGTACTGGGGATCGAACTCACAACCTCACATCTGTCAAGTAGGCGCTTAAGCCACTGAGCCAAACTGCCGGCCCTAAATAATAGAAATATATTATCTCCCAGTTTCAAAGGCTAGAAGTTAAAAAATAAATTGTTGGTAGGTTTGATTCTTTCTGATGTTTATATTTAAGAGAATCTGTTTCATGCCTCTTTCCTAGCTTCTGGTAGCTTTGGACATTCCTTGGCTTGTGTATGGTATTCGCCCAGTGTCTCCACATCTCCTATCTCTTACTCTGTCTCTGTCTCTCTCTGTCTGTCTCTCTGTCTCTCTCTCTCTCTCTGTCTGTCTCTGTCTGTCTGTCTGTCTGTCTGTCTCTCTCTCTCTCTCTCTCTCTCTCTCTCTCTATATATATATATATATATATATATATATATATATATATATATCTTTGTCTTCTCAATTGTTGTCTTCTTTGTGTAAGGACACAAGTCATATTGAATTGGAGCCTACCCTAATGAGATCATCTTAACTTGGTCATCAAAAAAGATCCTCTTTGCAAAAAGGTAATATAGTTACAGTCATATGTGAAGTGTTAAATCTTTATCATCTTGGGGGATTGGGGGAAGTTCAACACAAAACGCACCACTGCCACCATCATCTCCTGTCAGAATTCTTAGAATATTCTACTGGACTTCCTGCTTCCACCACTGCCCTGCTCTTCAGAATCTTCCCAGGGCAGCAGCTGGCTCCAAGGCAGAGTGGCACATGGCAGAGGGCAACAGTTCATGGTGGTGGAAGACAGAGAAAACAATAAGA